>JAEACV010000579.1:0-22921 GCA_016432835.1 Brassica nigra
AACTATTGCTTTCTTGATGGGTATTCAGGGTTCTTCCAAATCCCCATACATCCCAATGATCAAGAGAAGACAACATTCACATGCCCCTATGACACCTTTGCTTATCGAAGGATGCCATTTGGGTTATGTAATGATCCAGCAACCTTTCAAAGGTGTATGATGTCTATCTTCTCGGATCTCATTGAGGATATAGTGGAGGTATTCATGGATGTTTTCTCTGCCACGGATCTTCGTTTTCTGCTTGTTTGTCCAACTTGTGCAGGGTCCTACAGATGTGAAGACACCAACCTTGTGCTGAATTGGGAGAAGTGTCACTTCATGGTCAAAGAGAGGATTGTGCTTGGGCATAAGATTTCAGAAAAGGCATTGAAGTGGACAAGGCTAAGATTGAGGTGATGGTCAGCTTGCCACCACCAAAGACAGTGAAAGACATCAGGAGCTTCCTTGGCCATGCTGGGTTCTATAGAAGATTCATCAAGGACTTCTCAAAGAATGCTAGACCAATGACCAAGTTGCTGTGCAAGGAGGCCACTTTCAGCTTTGATGAAGATTGTCTTGAGGCTTTCAAGAAGATAAAGGGTGAACTTGTTAGTGCTCCCATTGTCCAGCCACCTGATTGGGACCTCCCTTTTGAGATAATGTGTGATGCTAGTGACTTTGCTGTTGGGGCTGCCCTGGGGCAGAAGAAGGATGGCAAGACTCATGTGATTTATTATGCTAGCCAAACCCTGAATGATGCACAGATGAAGTATGCCACAACTGAGAAAGAGATGCTGGCCATTGTCTTCGTCTTTGAAAAATTCAGAAGCTACCTGGTGGGTTCCAAGGTCATTGTGTATACTGACCATGCAGCTTTGAGACATCTCCTAGCAAAGAAGGATGCCAAGCCAAGACAGACGGACCGGGGTGCAGGTGTCCGGGTAATGGCACCCGGTCGGACTGCTTCCACACGCCAGATCCGCGTGCTGACCCGATGGAGCCCCACGCCTGTGCACGACCTGACCGCGACCCAGGTAAGCATTTCTATCCCTAAACCGACCCAAACCCACCTAAAACCGACCCAGAACCCATCCACCTGACCCAGAACTTCCTTACAGCCCTAATCCACCCTCTCTCTCCTCATTTCATCTTTTTCCTCGCATCAATATCCTCTCTAGCCTCCAAGAACCAAAATCCCCATAACTTTGTCAAATCTCAACCAAATCACAAATTTCTTTTTTCCACTTCCAAGCCTTCTTCCCCTAGGTCTAATTTCTTGAATCTTTTCATCTTTATCCTTCATCCAAAGCAAGGTATGGTATCTTTAAGTTCAAATTCGTAACTCTCATGAACCCTAAAATTTTGAACTTGAAATTTGACCATTTTCTTGCTAGATTCTTGTAAATTAGACTAGGGAAAGCTTATATATCATGCTGGGTAGTTGATTTCATGGTGGAATTGAGATTAATTTGAACTTTGAAAAATTAGGGTTCATGAGATTTGGGGGTTTTTCATAAAGTGCTTGGTTTAGGTTGTTCTTGAGTTAGATTGGATGCTAGGTTTATGGAGAACTTTAATTTAGGCCAATTTAAGCTTGATTGTGCTTAATTGAGGGGTTTTCAATCTTAGAGATTCTTGTTGCTCATAAAAAAAAAAAATTTATGAGCATGAGAACTCTCTAGGATGTTCTAAAGCCCCTATTTGCTTAAAGCTTGTTTCTTGTGAGTAGTTGATCATTTAAAATTGAATTCTTATGCTTTTGATCATGTTTCTCATCTTGAGAAGTTTTTCCTTCTTAAGCTCACTTTTTTCCAAGGTCTAAAGTTTCAGGTACCAATGGGGTGAAAGAGTGAAGCTCATCTAGAAGTTGAGAAGCAAGAGCGTGCAGCAAGACACACTGCTCAGTTTGTGAAATCTTTGGGTTCACAGCCTGTTTCAGAAGAGAAGCGCCGCCAGCAAGCTTTGGCAATGCTAAGGAAGAAAGCACAAGCCAAGAAAGATGGGAAGAGAGTTGTTGCTGATAAGGGTGTGGCTGATGGTGCTTACAAGCAAGCCAACAGGGATGGAAAGAGATCAGCTATTGGGGACAGTGTAACTTATGGTGCTAACAAGCAGGCTCCTCCCAAGAGAGCTAAGGCACCAAGAAACTCTAGTGTGGGAGCTCTTGCGGTAGAGAAGACCAACAACAAAGGTGATCATGTCCTTGCTCACACTATGAGGGCTATGACTCCACCTAGGAGAGCACCAGACCCTGTGCAAGAGGTTGTAGAAAACCTTAACCAGCACAACAAGGAAGAGAAGTTGGCAAGGGCTAGAGCAAAGAAGCAAGGCAAGGTGCCAATGGTTGCAGAAAGTGAAGGTGAAGAGGATAAGATATATTCTAATGATGAGCATGCTGATCCTAAATCAAAGTATGACAAGAGGGATAGGTCCAAGACACCTACTGAGAATGAGCTGGTAGACCTTTTGAGAAATTGCATTGCTTGGGTCCCAACCAGATTTGTTAATAAGAAGATCTTGCAAGAGATGTACTGATGAAAGAACTTTTCTAAGGTTCTAATCAAATGAAGTAGTATATAAGATTGTCGAACCAGTCCTAAGTGACCATGAAACAGAGGGAATGCAAGTCTATGCTTAATCTAAATGCAATCATTAAAGAGGTTGATGATTAAACTAAGACAATAAGTAAAGTGCAACAAAAAGTAAAACTTTCTTTCTTATGAGGAGAATGAGACCCATGGGTGTAGGGACTTGATATCAAATGATTAAGATTCAATCCAAGATGCTAACTTTTCAATCAATCTAAATCCTTATGCCTAGACAACAAAACTAAGCAAGCTCTATCCCTAGATGAATGCTCTTTCGCAATGATCACCCAAGTACACCAAATCCCTTTGGCTGTAATGATCAAAGCAAACAAGGAGAATGAGTCTAATAGCAATTCTAGCCTCTTTGAAAACTAATCCCTTAGGCAAAGCAAGCTAAAAGCATAGATGAGTTGGTTCAGGCATTTCATAGAACACCTTCCGGGCATGAAATGCCTATAGCTCTATGTTTGAGAGGCCAACTCAAATATAGCTTTAAGAAGACCAAATCAATGCAAGGAAATGATAGATCTAACACTAAACACCTTGATCTATACTTAATCATTCTCCATCACCCTAACCCATGGATCTAAGATGGATATACTCACTAATCCACATGCTTACTCTTAAACCCATGAGAGATTCAAGCTTAAACATATAGAGAAAGAAAGGAGATGAAATAAACAATCAAGAACACAAGATGAGATGAGATAATAAATCAAAGATGAAGCTTTACTCAAAAGGTTTTGTTCTTAGATCATAAATAAATGTAAGTCCCAAACTTAGGTTAATGAGAGTATTTATAGTAGGCTTAAAAGCCCTAAACACATAAAAGTAAAATGACTAAACAGCCCTTGGAAGATTAATGGTCTAAGCCAATCAAAATGCTCCAAAAGGAAGAAGCTCGGATACCATGGTCGGATAGGCTTCCATCAGGCCGGGTATGGCCACCCGCAGATGAGGATTCTCGTCCGCTCGTCCGACTGCTCGGGTTGTCCTCCCCGGTGCTCTAGGCCGCACTGTCCCTGTCCAGCAGCAAGCAGGCCGTGCGGGTGCTTCAGGCCGCCCTTCTAGTCGGGTGTGCAGGCCGTGCGGGTGCTTCAGGCCGCCCTTCCAGTGGTGCAGGCCGCGGTGCTTTAGGCTGCGGTGCCAAGACCGGGTGTTGTCCTGCCGAATGTACTGGGGTTGAGTGGAGTGGTACGCGGGCTTAAGGAGGTCGGGTGTGATCGGCCGTCCTGATCCTGGGCGTTCTCCATTGTCGGAACGCGGGTCGCCTTCCTCGGTGTGGACGCCGGGTAGGTTTCGCACGCCGGTAGCTTCATCCGGTGCTCCAAGCCGCGACGTGCTGTCTGTTCCTGCGGTCAGGCGCGCGGGCTATCGAGGTCGATACGTCCGTCCGGGTGATTCATCGCCCAGCATCATCCCTTCGCTCCGCGGGTTGGTCAAGCCGAGTGTGCTGACCCGGGTGTACTGACATGCCTTCACTCAAATAATCATAACTCCTCCAATATTGCTTCAAATGGTTTGAAACCACTCCCAATGGAAAGCTAACTCAAAATTCCATGTTCCCACCAAATCTTAGCACAGAAAGACTTCTTTATGGCCATCGTCCATGTCTATCTTTCACCCTTCCTTTTGTAATAAAGTACCCCAAACACCTTCAAATTCTCCAAAGTACACTCCAAGACCTGATAAAGACTTATGAATGCAAAATGAACCTAAATATGCCTAATGTCTAATCTAGAAGGGATAAAATGCACAAAATGGAAAGCTAAAACAATGAAAATATGCAAGACATCAACTCCCCCACACTAGTCCTTTACTTGTCCACAAGTAAACTAGCAAGGACTAAGGAGGAGAGGTTTGAAGGAGGGGACTCATAGCCAAAAGAATGCTCTTCTTAGTTCTCAACTTAATAACCTTGCATAATCATACCAACTAGCTAGAGCAAAAACTCAATCCAACTCTAACTTCTCAAGGCCTATCTCAACTCTTTTGATCCCTACACTTACTCATCATGAATCCACAATCCACTAATCCACTTGCTCTCTTACAATCATTAAGCAAACTCAATAGAAATCTTGCAAATGGTCAAATGGTCCAAGTTATTTGGTTTGGTGGAAGAAGGTTTTATGCAAGTGAAACAAGAGGTTCAAAGGGATCCTTCAAAGGGTGGTTCACTCTCAAAACAAGTAGCCTTGACATTGCACATAATATATAAAAGAAAGGGATCAACTCATGCATACAATGCTCAATCTCCATTGTTCTATCCTTTCCCTAAATACATAAGTTACATCCTTATTCCCAATGCGAAAATACCACTCACATCTCTCACCCAAAGTTCCCCCCCAAATACTCAAGATATTTTCTCATTTGAAACTCTTTCTTAATGAAGTCAACAAGGGATTTTTCACATTTTAAACTCTTTTTCAGCTCTTTCTAAACATTGCTAGCCCCCTTTCCATTATTCTTTTTCACTTTTTTTTTTTTATATATATGGAGGCCAAGACTTATTCACTAACTTAGAGCTTACAATCTTTCATTTCTCTTATCCCTTCTAGACTTAATCACTTATAACTTTAGAGCCCCATGAGTCAACCTTTTCTTTCATAAACTTTTCACTTTCCCAAGATCACACCATACAACACTCACCCCCATCCTAGAAGCTAGACATTATGAGTGTCTAATCTAGCTAAAATGGAGACCAAGCATTGTCGTTCCCAATACTCTCAACATTATGCACATGTAAAGCTTTCCAAAGAAGGCCTCACTCAACAAATAATGAAGGCTTGAAAGGAGGTAAGGGTTTTAGGGTGTGGAGTGCCACTTGAGCTTGTCCAAAAACATAGGCAAAGAATGGGAGGGACAACTCAAGTGTTCTATCCATGACTTAGTACACAAGGGACCATGAGCAAGAGACTTAGAGTCTAAATATGACAGGAGCAAGCTTCAAAGAGAGAGCATCAATCAATCAAATAAGCTTTAGGAAGAGATTTCAAGGCACAAAGTTTACAAGCTATCTTAAAATTGCTCAAGCTACTTGCTATGATTATGAAGGTTATCACTTTAAGAACTTAGCATGAGCATCTTTACAAGGCAACTATCATCCTTGTCCCCTTATGCATGATGCAACCTATATGATAATTATTTTTTTTTATGCAAGTGAATGATCTAGACTCAATCCTAATGCAACTACATGATTCTTTTTGTGTTTTTCAAATTTTTCAAAATTTTTTGGTTTTTTCTATGCAATAACTATCTACAAGTGTATGCAAATGACATAAAACATAAGACTATTAGCAACTTGACACCTCCCCCACACTTAATTCACACAGTCTCTGTGTTTGTTAAATGTAGAGAAGGGCCTAAAAGAAATAAAAGAAATCAAAATGCAAAGATGAATGGTATATACAATGATCAGGAAGTGGAGTACCTCATGGAGCATGGGAAGAGGCTGATGCCTCACTCTCAGAGTCTTCTTCGTCAGCAGTGGTGCTTAGGCTTGGTGACTTGTTTCCGGACGCGGATGGGGCGATGTAAGGGTTCCTCAAGCTACGGAGGGCTTGCTTCTCTGTTTGAGGCGCATTGGGGTCAAGAAGGGTAGGGAAGGGCGCAAGGAGAGCATCAAGATCGAAATCCTCAGCCTTGCAGCCTGCTACAGCTCCCCTAGTCAGAACATCAGCAACCTTTCTCATGAACTGAGCTGAAGCTTCAGCTTGTCTCTTCACAGTTTTCCTCAACTCCTTGCACTTCTTGGTGAGCTTGTAGATAGTCCTATCTTGAGCTCTGTTCCACCTTTGTAATGTGATAATCTGGTCATGAGCTTGGCGAATGGGACCAATAGGCAGGGCACTGGTGCATTGCTCAAACTTATAGCGAGGAGGACCAAAGAGATGGGCTGTGGCTCTGCTGGAATATCCCTGATCAAACTTAGCTGCCTTTGATGCTGCTTTCTCGTTTATGTGCAATACCATAGGGCCTAGAGTCCCATGACTACCTAGGAGGTGCTGCTCACTGATATCAAAACTTATAGTCCCTGGTGTGCTCAATGAAGTGAGCTCATAGTTAGGGAGAAGCAGCTCAACTGTGGTGGAACCTCTCAAGTATGAGTAAACACACTTCCCATTGTATCTTCCAGAGAAGTAATGAGCTGACTTCAAGTAGGTGAGATCAATGAAAGAGGGACTGGATGCATCATCTCCCAAGTTAATACCCTGGTGCTCAAGCAAGGTGTGATCAAGCCGCCTATTCCAATCTGAGCCTCTGGATCCCTGTTTGTCCAAGCATAATCCTTGTAGTACATGCGGCGCCTCACAAATGATCCAACCATACCAAATTCAGCGTAGAAATCAGTGGGGAATTCAGGTAGGTGAGGAGGTAAGGCAAAGTGTTGGATGGCTTGGTGCATGAGGTTCAAGTCTTCTCCATTCACGTTGCTTGGCTCTTTCCTTGGGTAGATGGTGTGGACAATCAGCCTATGGAGGTAGCGGACTGATGGATGCCTGATAGAAGCATTCTTGTCTCTGCTGGACACTCTATCCTTGCCGGATAAGAACTTGTAAGTGAAGTGGGGGAGGGTCTTTCATTTAGGAAGCCCTTTCAGCTTAGGCAAAGAAGACTCCTTCAAATCCTTGAGGCCTAGCACCTCCCCAATCTCAGTAAAGGTCATGAAATAAGGCTTCTCATCAATCTTGAAACTGATTCTTCCCCACCCTTGTTCCTCATGTAAAGAGGAGGAATGTGACCTCCAAGGATGCCATGAATTGGCAAGAGACCTCTTTATATGTTGGCTGAGCCATGGAATAGAAGCTGTCCATGTTCATGAGAGCAAGCAAATCCTTCATGTCTTGGTCAATTTCTAGCTCCCTCATTAGCCTCACATCAGCAAATCTGGTTGGAGGCCAAGATACTCCTTGCCTCATCTGCTCCAATAGTTCAACTTCAGTCGGCTTCTTTGTCGATCTCTCGGGGTCAAAACGGTTATCTCGAAATCTACGGCTAAAGATCCTTCCAAACTCAAGATTTCCGCATCGAACCACTAGCTGGGAAAGATCGAGCAACAAAACCCACGGACGGCAGGATCGCCTGGCGCGGCGGCACGCTGGACGAGGCCGCCTGGCGCCAGCGGCACCCGCCACGCTGACGCTGGTCGGCTGGCGCCGGGCGCACTCGCCTACCGGCGGCACTGGCCACGCTGGCCGGCTACGGCGCACCGGCCACGCTGGCCGGCTGATGCCGGGCGGCACCTCTGGCCTGGCACCGCGGCACGCTGGATGCGGGTCGGCCTGGTGCCGGCGGCACTCGCCTGGCGGGCGGCACTCGCCACGCTGGCCGGATGCCCGGCGGCACCCTGGCCTGGCTCCGTCCACGCCCTCGCCCTGGTCTCGGTCCCATCGCGTCGGTCTGATCCCATCTTGGCTTGTTCGATCAGTCCTCGGAGTTTGGAACAATCAAGGCTACGAAATAAACATCTTCGATTCGTTAGAATCATCCTCGATGTTTTACGACAAAACTAGAAGGATTGGATTTTTCGTAGAAGACATCGATAAAACAAAGATTGATTAACTTGAACATCGATCCTTTAAGCTATACGGTTTATTCTTCGAGAAAGATCGCTTTCCGAGAAATCGCTTAAAACGCTTAACGACTTAAGACAAGTCCACGACTTACTTACGATTTTTCAGAATTCAGGCCCAATCAGCTATGACAGTTTATCCGATTTCCAAATATCGGATAAACATCAAGTCACCGAAAGATAGCGAAAACTCGAGGATAATTACGAAGACCGATTTAAAATGGAACATTTCCTGAAGAGATAAGCTTGGGCCCAAAGGCGAGGTCCATCATCCTAAGGCAAACCGACCTAGGAGGGTATATAAGGAGAGGAAGAGCATAGGAGAAGGGGATCGAAAATTAGACTCGTGAGCATCCTGCTAGCTTAGAAGAACTAGGGTTTAGGTGGTTAGACTAGCGAGCAAGGCTTAGGACGCTTGGCTGCCTGCGACTCTATCTTTTCTTTAATCGCAAATCTCTGTCTCTCGAGAATCCTTGTACTCGCTTCTTTCATCTAATAAAACGCCTTCGGCAAATATTACAATTCCCATCTTTGCCTTCGGTTTACTTTATCGATTTCGTGGCAACGCAGAGAATCCGACCTTCAAGGAAAGTCGGGTTTACTTGGCTTTCTCCGCAATCTTATTTATCGGAAATTGACGGTGTGAATTTCGTTCCCACAGTTTGGCTAGAAGGAGGGGACGGATTCTCTAACTCAATAACCACCAATCGATCGGGTTCAGTATGGCTACTTCACAGTCCGCAACATCGTAACTTTCGAGGATCGAGCAACGGCTAGTATAGCCAAACCTCACAACAATCTCCTCGAATAGAACTTACGATCCAGGGTATTGACGAGCAAGGGTATTAGTCGACACCGGTGCTCGGCTAATATTATCTATAAAAGCACCCTCAGAGGATGGGCGCCGATCTAAGCATCCTTACAGATGACCCCAGCCCAGTATTTGACTCTCGGGAAGTTATGACCTCGGTTTGACTAACCTCTCAGTCAGAGCCGAGCCGCCAAAACGTGGAATTCCTGGTGATCGATGGTCCAACATCAAACAACGCGATAGTGGGAACACCCTGGCTAAACTCATGAGAGCGATCCCATCGACATTCCACCTATGCCTCAAGTTCCCGACATCTTCGGGTCGAAACAATACATGGTAGTCACGAGCAGCGCAAATCTACCTCGCTAACTAAAACGAAAAAATCTGAAATCGAGACCTCTCGAAAAGCAAACGATTCACGATTCGCCGGAAACTTTCTGGCAGTCCCAAAGAGCTGAGGCCCTAGAAGGGAAGCTGAACCAACCTGCGAACCGGTGGTCTCAATCTGCCTCGACGATTCCTTCCCGAACGGTGCGCCAAATCGAGCCAACCTCCGGACCGATAAAAGCGGAGCTCATCGCATGCGCCAAAAGAACCTCAGTACGCTCGCTTGGGCTGGAGGACATGCCCGAATTGACATTAGCGTAACATTTCACTTAACTTAACATCGAACCACTCACAAACCCGTAAGGCAAAAGAGACGAAGCTGGGACCTGAGCGCGCAATCGCAGTCAACGAGGAAGTCGAAGACTCTCAAAGTAGGGTCGATAACAGAAGTCAGGTATCCGGATTGGCTTGCCAACCCTGCCGTGGTAAAAAAGAAGAACGGCAAGTGGCGAGTCTGTGTCGATTTCACGGATCTGAATAAAGCCTGTCCAAAGGATTGCTTCGCCCCCACATCGACCGACTGGTCGGCAACCGCGAAACAAGCTTCGCCATTCATGGACGCTTTTCCGATACAATCAGATCATGATGAATCCCGACGACCGCAAAAAACTGCATTCATCACAGACGCTGAACGATTGCTACAAGGTAATGCCTTCGGTCTTAAAACGCTGTGCAAATATATCAACGACTGTCAACAAAATGTTTTCCGAGCAACTCGAAAAACTATGGAAGTATACATCGATGATATGCTCGTAAAATCTCTTGACGAACACGATCATATAGCCCACCTAGAGGAATGTTTTGCACGACTCAACCAGCATAACATGAAACTCAACCCGCTAAATGTAGATTCGCTGGCATCGGAGAATTCCTGATACCTCGTAACGATCGCTGAATCGAGGCCAACCCTAAACAAATCGACGACTAATAGAGATGGCCTCCCGAGAACCAAGCGAGAAGTCAAAAGGCTAACCGAAGAGTCGCGCTTTGAACCGCTTCATCTCGCCCACGGATATGTGCCTACCGCTTTACTAAACATTGAAGGGAAACAAGAAGTTCGAATGGTCCGAGCAATGTGAAAAGCTTTCCAACAGTTGAAACATTACCTGGCCACTCCACCAGTCCTCGCGAAAACCGTGGAAGGTGAACTCTTTTCCTCTATATCGCAGTTTCCGCGAACGGCAGTCAGTGGCGCCTTGATACGAGAAGAACGCTGAGAACAAAAGCCAATCTTCTACGTAGCAAGACGCTACTGGATGCGAAACTCGATACCCGCTAATGGAAAATTAGCATTCGCGCCATAACGCCGGCAAGAAAACTAAGACCATATTTCCAGTCTCATACTATAGTGGTTCTCACCACGCTCCCGCGGATAATCCTGCATAGTCCGAAATAATCCGTAGGCTCGCAAAATGGGCAATCGAACTGAGTGAATACGACGTCAATATCGCCAAGGACATGTGCAAAGTCCCAAGTACTTCGCGGATTTCTTGGTAGAGTTACCCACTAGAAGCATGACTAACGAGGAACCAAACTCAACTTGGTTCTCCACGCCGACGGATCTTCATCCAAACAAGGATCCGAATCGAATACGACTCACCTTCCTAACGGGAAATCCTAGAACAGTCTTTCCGATTAGCTTTCCATGCTTCAAACAATGAGGCAGAATACGGCACTCGCCGCAGGCTTCGGCTGGCCCATGGGTTAAAATCCGTAATATTCACGCTTACGCGATTCTTAGTTAGTCGCCAATCAATACAGCGGAGAATATGAGGCAAGAGACGAAGGATGGACGATATCTAAAACTCGCCCAAGAACTGGCTCGAATTTTGACCAGTTCGCCTGACCAGAATTCCTCGCCGAAAACGCCCAGGCCGACGCCTTGGCTTCCTCGCCAAGCTCAGATCCAGGGCTCCAAAGAGTAATCCCGGTCAATTCATCGAGCATCCAAGCATCGACCACCAGTGGTCGCCAATCTAATCCGACGAGATTGAAGATGCGAAGAAGTCGAGGATCAACTGAAAGGATGTGAACCCAACCGGTATGGCTGCGACAGCCCTTGGATAGAACCAATCCGAGCCTATATCGTGAATGGAACCTTACCTGCCAAAATGGGCTGCTCAGAAGTGAAAACCTGCCGCACGGCACGCCACGATAGAGGGAGAAATTTATAAGTGGTGTTTCTCTGGTCCTCTCATGACATGCAGAAGGGGAAGGGCAGAAGAATCATGGAAGAGGTCCATTCTGATCATGCGAAATCATTCTGGCGGAAGATCTCTCGCGTCAAAATCAAACGCCACGGTTATTATTGGCCAACCATGGTAAAGATGCGCAGAAATTCGCCCGGCGCGAAATGCCAAAGGCATGCTCCAACAATCCATCAACCCGCGGAGATCCTCTCCTCAATCTCGCCCCCTATCCTTTCATGCGATGGTCCATGGACATCGCCGACCTATGCACCCATCAAAACAAAAGCGCTTCCTCCTAGTCCCACGGATTTCTTTTCCAAATGGGTAGAAGCAGAATCCTACGCAAGTATCAAAGACACACAAGTCGAGAACTTCGCCTGAAACATATCATAACTAGACATGGGGTCCCGTGACGAAATCGTGAATGATAATGGATCTCAATTTATCTCTGCTCGATTCAAGCATTCTGCTAAAATGGAAAATACGACTTACAAAGTCAACTCCCAGATATCCGCAATGCAACGGACAGGCAGAAACCATCAACAAAACCCCTTGACGGACTCAAGAAACGACGCCAAGAAGGGCGATGGGCGAGGAGCTCAAGGAGTTCTTTGGTCGCATCGCATAACCCCAAGACGGGCTACGGGTGAAACTCCATTTGCCCTCGCTACGAACGGAATGTATGATCCCCGCTGAAGTAGAATTTCCGAGTACGGAGAAGATTCCTCCCCGAAGAGAGGATTTAAACGACGCTATGATGCTGGACAATCTCGATCTCATCAATGAACGCCGCAACCAGGCACTCATTCAATCCAGAATTACCAGCACGCCGCCGCAAGGTACTACAACTCAAACGTACGCCATCGCAGGTTCAGAAAAGGCGATTTAGTCTTACGCAGTCTTCCAAAACACCGCCGAACGAAACGCAGGAAAACTGGGAGCAAACCGGGAAGGACCGCATAAAGTCATAAAAGTAGTCCGACCAGGCTCATACCAAATCGCAAACATGCAAGACGCCAAAATCCCGAGAACTTGAATGCGATGCACCTCAAAAAATACTACCACTAAACGATAAAACGTGGTACAAAAGAACTACGAGATGGCTTGATCCCTGACAAGGGTACGAGGCAACTCGCCAACCGCGGATTCAGCTATCCCCCAATTTAAAAGGGGAGTGGGTACGATACCAGATACTCCCACAAATTTCAAGACTCTAAAATTTTCAAACTTTTACGACTTTTTCAAAATCAGCCAAACGCCACAACAACGGATCTAGTGTCCACTAAGCCGATTATCACATCCAAAACACAAATTCGATGGCCAACACTTCACTAAGCACCGTGAATGTAGACGCTTCTCCTGGTCAAACTTACGCCACCCTTGGTCCCGTCCAAAACGGAAACAACAGTTTTCTGGCTGCTAACATTCGCAAAAGACATCCCCAAAGCCCGCAAGCCGCTTCAACACGATGATGCATAAGGAAAATCGACCTTCAGCATCATGCGAGACGCCGCTAACGCTTGAAGGACATTCTTTCCGCAAAACATTGCAGACAAAATCTTCGCCTCTGAACATACAAACGCACCTCAAAACGGTATCATTTCGTTGTTGCTGATCACAACAAACTAACTCTAACGCCCTAAACAGACAAATAGCAGCCTCTTCGAGGGGTAGGCTCTCTTACATCCGACAAGGATAAACATAGCGCTATACAAGAAATCCAAAATTTTGGTCTAGCTCTTCGTAAAGGAAGTAGCTCGACTCACGCCAAACAAATCATATAAGCCGACAACAATTCGCTGGATTTTAAAAAGACGAAGTCAGGTTAAAATCGCAAACAGGCAAAACGAAAGCCGATTTGTCATCGCAAAGCCTCAGTCCGAGAGTAAACCTAGGTCTTGCCCTAAACCCAGCCACGCTGGATCTTGACATCTCACAGACATAGTATGGTATACGAGATCCAAAATTTGTCTCTTCACTTAAGCCTATTCGCTTCACGAAGTTTTCGCAGAATCGGTAAACCGCTGAAAATCTCGCTTTATGCGCATATAGGTACGGTGATCATCGGGGAACTAGGAATGAGACGACAACTCACACCCTCTTTCTCATACTTCAAAAAAAAAACTGAAGTTCATAAATAATCGAAAATGTTTCATAGATTGAGATTGCCAAAAATCAAACAAAACCCCAAAAGGGGAAGGGATTCAAGCCACCAACGGCCAGTCCCGCCCCGAAGGCCATCTTCATCCTCACTCACGACAGGATAGCCTCGCCGTCGCCTCCCTCAGTCGCATCGCCACTACCCGCCTCATCCGAGCCAACCTCGCAATCTTCTCCCATGCGCTCCTGATCTTCTGAGTCTTCGGAGGTCGGAGCAAGGGTACATTCGGCTTGCAGGCCGGCAAGGATTGAATCGAAATCTCCTCGGTGTGTGGGAACCAAATTCACACCGCCAAATTAAGTTGATTTGGAGGAAAGCCAAGGAACCAAGCCTTCCCTGAAGGTCCCGGATATCTGCTGGGCCGCATTACCACACAATCAGTTCGACAAAGAAAATATGAAAACGAAATAAAAATCGTAAGAAAAAGAATAGAGCAAAAGATTTTATTCCGAACCGCTTGAGCGCGAACAACAGGTAAGAGCCTTGGCTACAGAGCTGTCGGCAAGTTCGCTAGTCTGATCGCCTAAGTCTATCCTAGTTGAGTCGCAGCTCGCTAGTGTAAACAGAAAAGAATGCTAAGTTGCTCTAAGTGCTCGACGTTTTTTATCTGGTTTGCTTCTTGCTCAAAGCTCCTTATATACTCCTCCTATGACGGTCTATCTTCTCGGGCTGAGTTGGGCTTTTTCCATTTTCGCCCATCTTTGTGTTTATCGAAACTTGACATTTATCTTCGGAAATCTTGACATTTATCTTCGAAACTTGATATTTATCTCTTATGGAAACTTGACATTTATCTCTTATGTGAGGATAAAGATAAACCGCCATAGTTATCCTTCCTTTCGAAAATCGCGTACGCTTTGGCCGCTTTTAGGCGCTTTTACGGTTTTCAAAGGACAGTCTTTGAAGGTCTCGTGTTCAAGGAACCTTAATTCCTTGTTTAGTCGAGGAAGTGGCGTTCTAGAGTAACCGCGGATCATACCAAACTTGCGTAGATTGATCCAACAAGCTAAGATGGGATCGAACCGCAAGATAGGAACGAGACGGGCGAGGGCCAGGACCGACGCCCGAATTGGGCGCTGCCGCCGCGCGCCAGGCCGGGCCGCTGCGCCAGGCCGGTGCCGGGCCCAGCCGCCCGCTGGGTGCCGCCGGGCGCCAGGTCGGTGCCGCTGCCAGGCCGCCCGCTGTGACGGTGCCGCTGGCGCCAGGCCAGCCCGCTGTCCAGGCGCCGCCGGCGCCAGGCCAACTCAGCGTCCTTGCCGCCGGGCGCCAGGCCGGGCCGCTGGCGCCAGGTTGGTGCCGCTGCCAGGCCAGCCTCTGGCCGCTTAGGTCAGGCCGCCGTGCGCCAGCCAGCCGCTGCCCTGGCTGTACGCCGCGCCAGGCCGGTGCCGCCGGGCGCTAGGCCAGCCTGCGGCCCGCTGCCGCAGGTCAGTGGCCGCTGGGCGCCAGGCCAGCCAGCCCCAAGGTGCCGGGCGCCAGGTCGGTGTGCCGCCCGCGCCAGCTCGGCCCCGCTGCGCTGCTGGTGCCAGGCGTCTTGCCGCCTGTGGGTTTGTTCCGATCTTTCCTTCGGCTTGTTTGCGGAAAGATCGATAATTGTTTCCAACGAGATTCTGCGAGTATCGGATTTTGAGATGGACTTAGATCTTCAGATTTTCCGCCGTCGAGGATGAGAGCAATGTGGTTCGAAGTTTTAGATATGTTAAAAGATGAATCTTTAAACAATCGAAGGTTTTACTGAAGACTCATTGTAGATCTCGACAATCCAGACATGGATTTCAAGGACCAAGATGCTGTCATTGCCCGAGATCATGAGACGATCGCATGGATGGCGCCAGGACCTCGCCGCTGGCCAGATGGGAGTGGACGAGCCTTCCGTGAGTTTTATCGGCGGCGACCCGCTTTTGGATTTGATCGCCGCTGGCTTTTCTTTCGAGGACTTTCGGTGACGATTTCGCTCATTGACCGATTTTGACCTCAACAGTTAGCCCCAGCTAGCTAGGAACCGTAGAGCCTGTCGGATCCTAGCTTGCGTATAGCCGGGGGAAGGTGTTGAGATGTAATCGTCTGCGTAAAATCGGGTAAATAGTGATTTTACCTCCTTTATATGGAGTAAGAAATCTCATTCTTACTTCATCACAAGGTTTTACTCTCTCAAGAATCCTTTTCTCTCTTTAAGAACAATGTCTTCAAGATCCTCAAAGAGAAACTCTTCTTCCATTCATCTCGATGACTCTCCTGCCCATGTAACGGTAAAGCAGAGGAGTCGGTCGAGGAGGAAAAGAGAATGCGCGATACCGAAGCTCCTTGTAGGTTCGCCCACGCCGCCAGAGATCCCTGTTCAAGAGGCCTCGAGGCAGCCCGGTGCTCCTTTGCCGAAGCCTGGTTTCTCAGAATATCTCAAGGTTCTTCGAGATTTTACCAGGTTCCCGAAGGAGTCAAATTTGGATTCCCGCTGGTAACGAGTGCAAGGAATCCTCCGCAAGATTTCTTTACATGCATGTGGTTCTTACCTCGGTGCCATTGTTCGTAAGCGCCACCGCTTCGAACTTTCGATCAGCCAACTCAGCTGCCTGCCTTGAGAGTTGGTTGGCGACTAATCGCTAGCTACTTAACTCGGATTGATCTTGGTCCCGATGATTTCAAGGTCTTTGGGGTACTCGGCCGACGGGAGTGACGGTTACTATTCCATGCTGCCTAAGAAGGATATGGCGTGATTCAGGGACTACCAATCCCAAATCGTGGCAGGAGCGCTTTCTTTGTTCAAATAGATGGCGAAGTCTGTCGAGGAGAGCTGCCTCCATCTATTCCGCAGCATGGAACTTTAACCGAGGTAATATGACGAAAACTCTCTTGTCTATCTCACTTTTCTGGCGCGAAGTCTTGACAAAATTTCCGCTTTAGGAACAACCAACCCTGCAGATTTGCCTGGTAACGCTTTCAAGAGAGATCTTCTTCGTCAAAGGCCGCTTTCGAAATCCTTCACCCTCGAACGGATCCGAGATGCGTTGCTTTATCGGTCCCGGGTCCTGTTCCGTCAGACGACGCTGAACCTGTTACCGCGGCTTCTACCGGAGGCGCAGACAGAGGTCTCGTAAGGGGAAGGAAATCGATGATGGGGAAGGCTCGAAAACCCTTCACCGCTGGGAGAAAACCTAGTTTTGTTCCAACGGAAAAGACGGAGCCAGCGTTTTCCACCTAACAACTTCTTTGATGGCCTTCCTCCGAGTTTACTACTGATGAGTCGCTGGAGGATGAGGAGAAACAACGGTTTTGCCGAGGGCTCCAACGTGTCAACGAGGTTTGGCCCTTCAACTTCTTTAACCTTGCGCTCAACTGTATATAAGCATGCTTGCTGATCTTGAGTTTTATGCAGGGACTAAGAGTGTTTAGCGAGGCGCTTGACTCGAATTTCCGCAAATCCAGGATTGCTAACTTCAAGACCACAGAAGTGGAGCGAGAGCTTTTCCGTTCCGCCAAGAGGTGAAGGCACAGAACGCCGCAAGCTGAGCTTCACGGGCTCGTGACGGGCGAAAGGAGAGGAAGAAGGATGGTCGCAGCGAGGTGGCAAGACGGGCGAATCGCTTGCTGCTGAGTTTCAATGCTTTAAAGAAGCTCAGGAGTTTGTTGGTGATTTCCGCGAGTGCCGAGGTTCGTCAGAATCTTTACAAGTCTCAGAACCAGATTTCTTCGATTCCGAGATCGCTGAAATGAAGGATTTCATGGCCGAAAGTGTGCTCATGCTGAGTCCTTGGTTCCTCCGTAAGAAAGAGTCCGAGACTATGGGAACCTATCGAGGTTTCCGAGGATACGTGGAGGTCGGAGCCGATGAGAACGCCGAGAATGGTGGGAATGCTCGAGGCGTGAATGAGGAAGTGGACCAGCCTGCTAGTTCATTTGGGATTTCTGCATCCGGATTTCTCAACGCTGACTTCCTTTGTGAATTGAATTTTCTGGCCGTGTGGCCGCTTTTAGTAATTTTATCCCGCACCGCTGGAGGTTGCATTCTTATGTTTTGGGACTGGCCGCTGGTGGCTTTGAATCCCGCCGCCTTTGCGGCTTTTATGAATATGAAAATTTGTAGATTTCGCCTTTGTTTTGATTTATACTTTCGCCAAGTGTAGAGGGAAGGATGCAGTAGTCACTTCAGATCCTAACTCTTTTTTTGTCGCTGGTCCATGCTACTTTTAGCGAAGCGCTTAGGTGTAAGTTTATAAGAGACATGTTTTGGGATCTCGATACGATACTATGTCTGTGAGATGTCAAGATCCAGCAAGACTGGGTTTAGGCAAGACCTAGGTTTACTCTCAGCTTTGAGGCTGTGCGATGACTGATCGGCTTTCGCTTTGCCTGTTAGTGATTTCTTCCTGATTCTTTTCGCTTAAAGTCCGCTACTAGTCGCCGCTTATATGACTTGTGTTAAAAGAATCGAGCTATCTTCGAATATATCCAGACGCTAAACCAAAATTTTGGTTTCTTGTATATATGATATCCTTTGTCGGATGTAAGAGGACCTTGTAGGTCTGACTACGATTTTGTATTGAGTGAAACGCTTATGAGCCGCCCCCGGGCCAATCGACGGGCGGAGTTATTTTAAGTCGCTGGTGGACTGTCTTTTGCGGATAATACGAAGTTTTGTTATCTTTTAAGAAGTTGCGACGCCTCGCTTTTGAAGATATGATTTTCGCGCGCTGATGCGCTTAAGTAAGCATGAAAGATAGAAAGAATTTTATTAAAAATTTCGAAGTTTAAAGTACATATGCGGATTTTTCGCTTTTGTGGGAGTATAGAGTATACGCGATCCAGTCCCCCCCCTTTGGTGAGGGGATAGCTGAACTCGTTGGCTTCGACGAGCTGCCTACGCTCTTTCGAGGATCAAGCCATCTCAGAAGTTCTGATAGTTGCCGTGGACGTTTTACTCCCCGCGGCGCGTCCGGCCGTGGCTGATCGGATCAGTGGTTTGTGCGGGGTCGAGCTGTCCGTCTTACGGGTGGATTCAGGCTTTGTCGCCGCCTTGAATCGCTGCCTCGTTCGGATGATTCTGGATCATCTTTCCTCGAAGTCTTCGGAATGTTGTGTGATTCCTTTGCTCGCTTTGGGTTGACCGCAGGGCGCCCGATCTTTTCGCAGTTTGAACTCGCTAGGTAACAGAGTCTCGACTGTTTCTGGCTACCCCATGGCTGCGGTTCCGTCGGAGTCGGAACTTGATACCGAGGTGATATGTGGACGGTACTGCCTTCATGGAGTTGATCCAAGGGGTTCCCATGATGGCGCTTGTAGATGGCCGGTTGTCGACTACTGCAAACTCGACGATCTTTGTAACTTCCTTTGCCATGACTGGGAGTTTATTTTTCCGAGGGTCATGGTAGTGACGCCCAAAACCCGCCAAAGGTTTTGGCTCAGGGACGACTTCCCAAGTGGGATCTTCATCCTGTATAGGGTGTCGCGGAAGATGACGTTGACCGTGCTTCCAGTATCGACGAGAATGCGGCCGACTTCGAGATCCTGGATGACCAGGTCGATTACCAAAGGGTCGCAGTGAGGTTTGTCGATTCCGACGGTCTCGTGTTCCTCGAAAGCGATTGTGTGGTTAGGAACATCGCTGTCCGGGAACCAGTTGGAACTGGTCTCGGCTTTTCGCCCGTAGGCTTTTATCGATGAGACAGAGTCCTGGTAGAACTGTGATCCTCCGATGATCATGTTTACCCTCTGGCGACTGCTGTTGTTCCCTTGGTCGTCCTGTCTTCTTCCGCGCTTTTCCCCTGATTGGTTTTCGGTCGCGCGGTCTTCGGAGGCAGTTTTGTTAGTCTTTGGGCGGTCGGAGTCCAGGAGCAAGTCCTTTATACTCTTGACCTTTGATAGCTCGCCGGTGAGGAGTTTTTGCGGCGCGGCGCGCCGAACCTTGCAGTTCGCAGTGGAGTGACCTCTGGTCTCGTGGAACTCGCAATAGGAGTTATCCTTGTACTGGTTCCTGGTCCAGGTGTTTCCGGAGGTTTTGCCTTGCTCCGAGTTGATGGCGTAGTTATGCTCGCCTTGGCGTCTTCCCCTTCGTGATGGACGTATTTGTCGTTACGAGAGGGTTTCTTCTTGGACGCGGTTTTCTGCGGTCCGTGCTTCTGCGATAGAAGCTTCATCTCTTCTTCCATGATGATGAAGTCCGTTGCCTTGTGGAGAGTATCCTGGATTGTCCGCGGCTTTTCCAGTAGTATCCACTTTCGGAACTTCGACTTGTACCAGAGAGTTTTTCTCGGGCCGACGACATTGTCGCTGATGCCCGCTACTCTGGCCATCACCAGTTTGAACCTTCGCATGAAGTCGCTGAGTTACTCGCCTTCCTTCTGAGCTAGACTCCATAGATCCACGCCGGACGCTTCTCTATCCATGAACATGGAGTACTGTTTGAGAAACGCCGAGGCCAGTTGGCGGAAGCTTCCGATGGAGTTCCTTTGAGCCGGAGAACCACTCGAAGCGCAGCACCTTTGAGGTGCTCGACAAGAGAAGACAATGACCTGCGCCCCGCTCGCGTTCGAGTTTGCACCGACCCATTGCGATCTGGAAGGACTGCAGGTGTGACTTAGGATCCGCTCAGACCGCCATAGACCGGGATTTTGATCTTCCCTGGTCTGAGATGCGTTTCCGATCCGAAAGTGGTGAAAGGCGTTTTCCGCGGCTTCCTCGAAGTCTATCGATCTCGGGCAGAACTGGTCGCCTGATGGATCTGCGATTTTACCGCTTTCACTTCAGCCACGGTCTTTTGAGAGATTCATGGAGATCATGGATCTCGCTATTGCCGGGCGCTCTCAACCTGTCGACGCTGGTCGCGATAGATCCGAAGTTTGATCTTCCGCGAAGTTCTTCCTGCTCCATCCAGTAGAGTTCTTCTTCCTCTTCGTCATTGGCCTATCGGCGATACCGCCTCGCCGAGCGGACTGGCTTCGGTTCTCTCGGTGGATGTCAGCGCTTCATCGGAAGGGTCCGATCGGTCGCTGACATCCAGATCGATCGCGCCGACGCCGCTTTCCTTGTTTCCCGCAGCCGGAGTGGAAGGTTCTGCGAGGTCGCTTGCTGTCCTTTCGAGCCGTTTCCTCGAGTGGGCTCTTTCGGGCATCTTTTTCGTGCTTCGAGATCCGTCGAAGTCTCCTGCCGCGGCGCGTCTTGGTGGATCCGCTGCAACTTGCTCCTCGCAGTTAAGGTATCGACCTGTTTTGGCGAAAGGTTATCAGCTTGTCCTGTTGTTCCGCCCGCTGGCGAAGTAAACAGTTCCTTCATCTGCTTGAGCTCAGTGTTTGCATCAGCAGTGACTGTGGACGCCTCCAGCTGGAGTCTTCTCAACGTTGGCGTCGACGGGTGTTCCGTCTAGCGCTGGCTGATCCTTGGTGGCGTCGGCTGACATGATCGAAGCGTGCAGTTGCGAGATAGATAGATCCGTAACCCCTCCTTCTAAACTGTGGGAACCGAAATTCGCACCGTCAAATTAAGTTGATTTGGAGGAAAGCCAAGTGAACCAAGCCTTCCCTGAAGGTCCCGGATATCTGCTGGGCCGCACACGACACAATCAGTTCGACAAAGAAAATATGAAAACGAAATAAAATCGTAAGAAAAAAGAATAGAGCAAAAGATTTTATTTCCGAATCCGCGTTTGAGCGTGAACAACAGGTAAGAGCCTTGCTACGAGAGCTGTCGGCAAGTTCGCTAGTCTGATCGCCTAAGTCTATCCTAGTTGAGTCGCAGCTCGCTAGTGAAAACAGAAAAGAATGCTAAGTTGCTCTAAGTGCTCTGGACGTTTTTTATCTGGTTTGCTTCTTGCTCAAAGCTCTCCTTATATACTCCTCCTATGACGGTCTATCTTCTCGCGGGCTGAGTCGGGCTTTTTCCATTTTCGTCCATCTTTGTGTTTATCGGGAAACTTGACATTTATCTTCGGAAATCTTGACATTTATCTTCTGGAAACTTGATATTTATCTCTTATGGAAACTTGACATTTATCTCTTATGTGAGGATAAAGATAAACCGCCATAGTTATCCTTCCTTTCGAAAATCGTCGTGGGCTGTTTTGGCCGCGTGCTTTAGGCGTTTTACGGTTTTTCGAAGGACAGTCTTTGAAGGTCTCGTGTTCAAGGAACCTTAATTCCTTGTTTAGTTGAGGAAGTGGCGTTCTAGAGTAACCGTGATCATACCAAACTTGCATAGATTGATCCGAACAAGCTAAGATGGGATCGAACCGGCAAGATAGGAACGAGACGGGCGAGGGCCGTGGACCGACGCCAGGCCGACCGCGGTAACGGGTGCCGGGCGCCAGGCCGCCCGCGTGGATGGTGCCGCGGCGCCAGGCGGTGCCGCTGGCGCCAGGCCGCGCTGCCGTGCCGCCGGGCGCAGCCGGTGCCGCTGGCGCCAACCGCTCGCGGGGTGCCGCGGCGCCAGGCCGGTGCCGCCGGGCGCCAGGCCAGCTCATTCTGCGTGCCGCCGCGCCAGGCCAGCCCGCTGCCCCGCCGGGCGCCAGGCCGGTGCCGCGCGGCCAGCCCGCTGTGCCAGCCGCCGCGCCAGTGCCGCCCCAGCTGCGCCCCGGCTGCTGGTGCCAGGCCGTCTTTGCCTGGTTTGTTCGATCTTTCCCTCGCCAGTTGTTTGCGGAAATCTTTCGAAGTTTTGGGAGGGTCTCTAGTCAGATCTCGAGATAATTGTTTTCAACGAGATTCTGCGAGTATCGGATTTTGAGATGGACTTAGATCTTCAGATTTTCCGTCGTCGAGGATGAGAGCAATGTGGTTCGAAGTTTTAGATATGTTAAAAGATGAATCTTTTAAACAATCGGAAGGTTTTACGGAAGACTCATTGTAGATCTCGACAATCCAGACATGGATTTCAAGGGACCAAGATGTCATTGCCCGAGATCATGAGACGATCGCGTGGATGGGCGCCAGGACTCGCCGTTGGCCAGATGGGAGTGGACGAGCCTTCCGAATTTTATCGGCGACGACCCGCTTCTTGGATTTGATCGCCGCTGGCTTTTCTTTCGAGGACTTTCGGGTGACGATTTCGTCATTGACCGATTTTGACCCCAACAGCCCACTTTCCTTTACAGACGATAATCTGGCTTCCTCCAATTCCAAAGATGG
This sequence comes from Brassica nigra, assembly GCA_016432835.1. Classification (NCBI taxonomy): domain Eukaryota; kingdom Viridiplantae; phylum Streptophyta; class Magnoliopsida; order Brassicales; family Brassicaceae; genus Brassica; species Brassica nigra. The sequence goes on from JAEACV010000579.1 coordinate 22,795, forward strand.
GGCCTCGTTACCTCGAAGCAACTCGAGCTCATTCAAACTCCCCTCGATCCCCGCTAAAGCCAAGTCCTCTCTTGGATGGCTATCAAGGACTCAAACAGGATGGCTATCCTCGCCGACGACCAAAAAA
>JAEACV010000944.1:0-19816 GCA_016432835.1 Brassica nigra
AAGATCCATCGGTCGATGCTCATCTGAGTCCATCGATCGATTGGAGTTGGCGTACATCGATCGATGTTCATGTCCGGACATCGGTCGATACCAGTGGTTGCCTCCAATACTCATGGTACTTTCGATCTAGAAGTCTCCCTCTTGCAGCTTCTCTTGTTTCACCACTCTCCAAAATCATCTTCTATGATAGCATTGACGCTTGTGGCTGTTGCTTCTTCTCCCGTCCCTTTTCCTAAGGCTTCCTGCTTCTTAACAGCTTCTCCTGTCTGAATCACCTGAGTCTCTAGTTTCTTCACATGAGTACTGAACGCATCAAGCTTTGTGTTCAAAGTGGTGTAGACAGCATCGATCTTTCCATTGAAGTTCACCTCTAACTGCTGCTGGCTTTCAAGAACTTTGCTGAGCATGTCTTCTAGCTTTCCTTCTGGGGTTGGTGTGGGTGGCTTCATGTAAGATGAGTTTCCATAACTCCTGTTGTTGTTGGGGTTGCTGCTGTTGAAGTTGCCTCTCCGTCCTGAGAAGTTTCTGTTTCCTTGGTTTCCAGATCTCTGAAATCCAGTTCCACTGATCCAGTTGACTTCTTCTATGTAGTCATCTTCTTCATCCGATCCTCCACTGAGCAAATTTGCTTGTTTAGCAATTTCTGAATATTGTCAAGTGTAGCTTGTACCTCATTTATCTTTTCCTTTCCAAGGAACTCTGCAGATCTTGCTTTTACAATGTTCTTCGTGCTGTTGCTGGATGCTAGGTTGTCTATAAGCTCCACAGCATCTTCAGGATTCCTTGTGGTGAAGTTGCCTTCACTCAGTATCGAGCCATCTGATATTTCAGCGATGCCTCTGAAGAAAGTGCAGTAGTTGCACCTTGTTGAATCCATGGTGTGGACAATCTCGCTGGTAAGACTTGAATCTGATCCAGGTATCCTTGAATGACTCTCCAGGCTCCTGGTTGAACGTGGCAATTTTCCTCCTTAAGTCTTCAGCGCGCGCATCATCAATGAAGTTACGCAGAAATGCGTTTTTGATGTCCCTCCGTGGATGTAAGAGATCCTGGTGGTAGCTGCTTAAGCCACCGTAGAGCTTCTCCGATAAAGAGTGCTTGAAGAGCTTACAGAAGGTAGTCCACAGGGACTCCATTGGCTTTGATAGCAGATATGAGATCCTTGAACCTCTCGGATGGTCCATGGGATGCTCATTGGACAGTCCACAGTGGGTGTCTGTCCCACAAGGGTGTAGTCGTGGCTTGAGCTCAAATCGCCTCTCGAATAGCGGCGAATGGCTGATCTGTTGGTATAGAATTGATCTGGACGGTTGTAGTCAGCTAGTGTTCGAGCAGCCTTTCCTACAGTTGAACAGCTCCTGTAGGTGCAGTTTTGGCTCGTGGAATACTTCATTCTGAGCATTGAGTTTTGACCGCTTCATTACGAAGGTGACCTTCTTGGTCACGCAAGTCTCCATTCTCATCTCGTATGAGAATAATAAAGCAACCATGACTCAAACTGTATCGATCGATATAAGGTAAGGGCTATCGATCGATGTCGGAAGAACTGTGTCGGTCGACGGTGAAGTAGTGTCGGTCGACAGGGAGGTGCGAGTATCGGTCGACGAAGACGGTGTCTCGGTCGGCAGGGGTGCGTCGGTATTGGTCGACAGATAGTTGTTGATGTCGATCGATGCGGAACGGATTTCCTTGCAGATTGAACGCTCCAAGCTAGCAGTCTTCGAGAACAAAGTTGAGATGCCTTGTTGCTTCGTAATCGCTAGGCATGTAGCTGAAAAGACAAGAAAAAATTTGTGTCAGAAAACAAATTAAAGTAAAAATAACCTAGACCTAATCTGATTAAATCCTATTGTATCAAAGCTCCCCGGCAACGGCGCCAAATTTGGTATCACTCAAATTACCCTAAGGAGTGATTTACTCTCTCAAATAAGAGGTTCAGTTGTAGTACTTAGGGATCGAATCCACAGAAAGCTAGTGTACAAATAAGATGCAATCTTAGTGACTATGCTAGGTTGAAAATGGTTTAAAGTAAATTGCAGGTTTGTTGAGTAATGGTAAGATTACTCAGTTGACAGGTTTTGATTTAAGACAATAAAGAAAAGTAGTTAGATTCAGGGTAGGTATTCGGGAATTCAGGATTATAAATACTATAAATGCTAACAAGTTGCTTGCATGATATGTCAGAGCTCAACACTATTAAATGAATCCATCAGCTCTCGCAATATTTAGACCATCTATTACTTAGATGCTAAATGGTGTTTGCGGCCAGCTATATCGCCGACAGTATCGATCGATGTTTCGATAGGAATATCGATCGATACACCTCTAGCTACGTCAATCGATTACTCTATAGGAGTATCGATCGATTCGGCTCTAAGTAGATATTATGCGCGAGTTGATACAATGCTCACCATGATCTTAGATTAGCTTTCGCATGTCTCAAGAGGGTCATAACATGTTTAGGATGTTGTCAGGATATGTATTGAATGAATAATACGATCCAAGTTCATGTTCTAGGTAGCTAAGCTAGAAAAAGCATTAGTGAACCATCCTAACAATAAATATCACAACGATAGGAGATATAGGCTGGGGCTAATCCCTCATATCCTATTTTAAACCCTAAATCTAACAAATGAATCTACTCAGACATGGCTAAGTAATTGATAGCAACAAGGTAATAATAGGAGTTCATAGATCTATTAGAGGGTGAACACTTAGGTTCCAATCACAAATCTCTTTGGATCTCTCCTCTATATCTAGAATCCTATAACCTTTGTTAAGAAGAACAAGTAAAGAACTGAATAGAACTTTATTGAAAACTTGCAAAGTAATGAAAACAGTAAAACAAATGAGTAGAAGAAGACTTGTATAAAGCTTGTCGTCTCTCTTATGCCAAAAACACTTAGGCACGTATAAATATGAGTTCATTAGGTTAAAAACTCGTCAGGGGCAATTTTGTAAAATGTGATGTCTTGGGCTTCAAGTTCGCCAGGTCCAACTTGTCTTCTGCCGCTTTGATATCGATCGATTGTACAGGGTGTACATCGATCGATTCTGATCTCGATCTATCGTCCTTCGGCTAATGTGTGTCAATCGATAGCACAGAGTGTGCATCGATCGATATGTAACTCTGGATGTCGACCTCTGGTCTTGATCACGGGTGAACTCTTCTTTAAGCTCCAAAAAGGCACCTAAAACATCACTTTTCTCCAAAATGCTCCTGAACCTGAAAGCATACCTAATAGACTCCAAAACATAGATAATAGTAGTAAAAACAATTATATACCATGGGTAAAAACGGGTAAAATCCATGGTATATCACCTACCCTTGCTTCCGAACCGACCCCTGGCTAAAATGGAATTTTTCTATCTAACGGGATTCTTCCATAATTACAAATATGGAAGAGTTTAACCTGCTACAGCCGACATCAACATCTATAAAATGGGAGCCCAAACCCTAGAACAAGGGATCGACATTCAGAGACTAAGAGATTAGGGTTTAGGCGGCTAAAGCTAGGGTTTATACACCAAATCGTTGTAGTCCCTGCTTAAATCACTATTAAAACCTCTTTCAGTCTCAATTCTCTTGTTTTCATATCAATTTTCTAGTGTTCCGTAGTACTAAAACGACCCTACACAAAAATACCATTTGGCGCTAGAAGGAGGGGAGTAATCCAAACTATGTGACGATGGCATTAGAAAACCATGACGACAAGTCTGAAGCCACTCCAAGGGAAATCGAGCTACTCAAACGACTCGACGCCTTCCAAAGTCAGGTCACAGAGCTCCACAAAGCTCGAGAGACGACGACAGATAATCCGGAGCACCTCCAAGAAGTCCGAAACCTAAAGGACAAGCTTGACGAGCACTCAAAGCAGCTGCAACAGAGCGTCGAGAGCTGGGGACTCTCGAAGCCAAAAACCTCACTCTACGAAAAGAGAATCACGCCCTTGGAGAAACTAGCAACAAGCGACGAAGGTTTCGGACCCGAGTTTGACCCATGCTTCCTTTTGACACACCAACAGGCGAAGAAGGAGCGGCTCATCGACCCATCCCCATCGGCGAAGATCCCGAGAATGAGGAAACGGTTCCCAGGAGAACTCGGGTACTAGAAGATAAGGACTCCGAGATGGAAGATGAGGAATACTCAACTGACGCTCCAGTGATCTCAGATCCCGTCATGGAGGCCTATCTCGAGAAGATGTTCTCCGAGAGATTCAATACCATTCATTCTATGGTGGAGAGGCTCCCTGGAGTAGCTCCCCCCATCCGGAGGAGCGACCCTGGCTCCTACTCCGATACCCTGTTCGTAAAAGAGATCACCTGAATTGAGATGCCTCGTAAGTTTGATATCTTGCATATTTTCATGTTTTTAGCCTTCATATCTTGTGCATTTTGATCATATAGATTAGGAATTATGCATCTTTTAGGTCCATATTGCATTAATTGTCCTTATTCGGTGCTGGAGTGTGACAATGAGTGATTAGAGGTGTTTGGGAGCATTTTGATTCAAAGAAAAAGTGAAGAATGGAGTTTGGCCAAGCTTGGACAAGCCAGACCATGGACCAGGATGTGCCTTAGTGATTTTTTGCATATTTACATGTTTTTAGCATTCATATCTTATGCATTTTGATCATATAATTTAGGGATTCGGCATCATTAGGATCCATTTTGCATTCATTTGTCCTTATCAGGCGTTCGAGCATGCTTTGGTGTGATTTGAGGTGTTTGGGAGTCTTATGGCCCAAAAAGAGGTGAAGTATCAAGTTTGGCGATGAAAAGAGAAGTCAATCCATGATCTGATCAAGACAAAGATGAGCATGGACGGAGGCCTTAAAGATGTCTTATATTGCTAAGATTTTGTGGATACACAGAAAATTGAGTTAGCTTTCCAATGGAAGTGGTTTCAAGTCATTTGGAGCTGTATTGGAGAAGTTATGATCAGTTTACTAGAAGCACATCAAGCTGGCCGGGAAGACTGGCCCGGGTACAGTTACCCGGTCGGAAGAGACATTGCTGGACGAGGCCACGCCGGGGAAGCTCGACCGGGATGATCTACCCGGTCGGAAGAAGGACATTTGGACCGGGGAGAGTGGACCGGGGTGAGGTACCCGGCCGGGAGCTGGACAAAGCTGGGCGAGAGAGCAGACCGGGTAGAGTGGACCGGGTTGGATTTGTGGCTCGACCCCAGACCAAATTTCAGCCTCTTTTCCTATTGGTTGAAGCCTAATTGACCCCAGGGACCTTTTAGTAATTTTTAATGTTCTCACTAATCATGTTTAGCCTTGAATCATCATTGGTTTTGAGGTTTTCCATGGCTATTAGTGAGTAGATCTATCTAGGGTTCATGCGCTCTGGAGACTAAGGGTGATTAGGTGTAGATCTAAGATGTTCTAGGGTAGATCCTTCTTGATCCTTGCTTGTAGAGTGTTTTTCTTGCTATTTTGGAGTTGGCCTCTTCAAAATAGAGCTATAGGCATTTCATGCCCGAAAGGTGTTCTATGAAATGCCTGAACCAACTCTTCAATGCTTTTAACATTCTTTACCAAAGAGATTTGTTGTTAAAGGTGTTAAGATAGCTAAAGGACTAGTTCTTAATGATTGCTTTCATATTATTCAAACTAAGAGATTAGATGCTTGAGATATGTTAGTGAATGATCATTCATCTAGGGATAGAGCTTGCTTAGGATTGTGTCTAGGCTTAAGGTGTTAGATTGATTGAAAGTTTACCATCTTAGATTGAAGCTTGATCAGACAAAGTCAATTCCCTTTTCCCACGAACCCCCTTGCCTAATATTGAGAAGAAATTTCACTCTTTTATTACATTTTTAATATTGTCTTAGTTCATAATCATCCTCACTCAATGGTTGCACTTATATTAAGCATAGATATGCATTCCCTTTGCATTAGAATCACTTCAAATTGGTTCGACAATCTTTTATACTACATCATTTGATAGGACCCTTGAAAAGTCTTTCATCACTTAGCTTGATGGCCTCCGGATCACCTTCCCACCCTCAAGACATGAAGACCTTACCTTGGACCATTGCTGGACGGACGGCCACAGGTCAGGACGCTCGGGACAGAGCACCTGCGCGGCTTGGACTACTTGGACGGACGGCTAGGGCGCGGCTGGACATGCGCGGGATGCTTCACCCGCACGGGACCGGACTGATAAGAAGATGGGCATGGACTGATGCGCGGGGACGAGTGCGCGAGGAGACTTGTAGCATCCCCAAATCTGGATAAGACATTCGGGCACAGCCATGGCGCGAGGAGATGCACCAGTCAGGTCATATGACCTAAGGACAAGCGTACCATGGCTGGACAGAAGGGTTAAGAGCTTCAGGATACTGAAACTTAACCAGGAATGGATGGAGACAAGGAAATAGGAGCTGGACAAGTGAATTGGGAGCTGGAAAACGCTGGGAAGAAGCTGGACCAGCTAGGAAAATCTCAAGACAGCTCAGGTGCAGCTCACACTAACTAAGGTCAGCTCCGGTAGCTGGACCACTAGCTCACTTAGCTGGGGGCAGCTAGCAATCAGCTCACCTCAGCTTGGTGAAGTGTTTGGGCCTTGGTCATGTGGCCGGGTCATGGGTGTTGCCAGGCCGTGGGTGAAGGACTCATGTGGCCAAGGAAGGTCTGATGGGTTTTGGGGCTTGGACAAGGGATCCAGGCGTGTGGGCTTGCAGTTTGGGCTTGTGTTCGATCAGCCCAAGGGAAGAAGGGGCAGTTACCAGGAAGTTTATGCGAAAAGATGGGAAGGAACAGGTTGTACCTGTTCGGCCAGAAGGTGGTGCCTGTTCGCCTAGGCAGTTTGGCCGGCCATCTTCTCTTTAAATATGGACCCTTGGGGTCGAAACTCACCACAATTTTCCCTAAGGAAAGCTCTGCCCAAATGGTGACAGAGAGAAAGAAAGACAGAGAGAGAGAGATCGGCCAAAGCTTGGCTGTGTGTGTTGCTGGTTGATTTCCGATCAAGAGAGGCTTGTATGGTTTTGAGATCGATTGATGATGAGTACCAGAGGCAAGGAGAAGGACTTGGAGAAGGGCTTGAGCACTCTAGAGCGCACGCCCAAGGTGAGTGGGATGGACCGAACCATCCTATCATGGCCGCGGTGGAATTCCGTGTACGCTGTGGTCGGATTGGTGGATCCAGACCCATCTCTTCCCATTTCGTTACAATTCAATCTCTATTCTTCTCTATTCTGTATGTGAATGATGTTTCAGACTCAGAGTGACTGGACCAAGGCTTTGGCCGGTCCAGGAACATAGTCCTTGGCCTTTGGCCGGATTGATCTTGGTCGGATTCTATAGGCTCCGGTTGGATTCATTGAATTTCGACCATGGATTCCTCTTAGTTAGGATTTATCATGATTTATCATGATTTATCATGAATTTTATTGGGTTTTACCTAATTGATTTGATGGTGGCCAGTTATGGCCGGTTTGATGGAATTTGGCCGAGATCTATGGGATTGAGGCCGTTTCTGTTCATTTTTATTATGAATTTTAATTAGTTTTTAGGAATTTATTTGAGTATGTCAGATTTGGGAATCAGCCATGGTCGATTGTGGTTTAGTGTGGTCAATGGGTTAGATCACATTGGATCAGTCTGGCCGTGTGTTGTTGGTGTGTTCTGGATGCCATATGTGGTGTCCTGAGTATGGCCGTGAGCCTTGTTGATTGATTGGTTAGTTTAGAGAACATAGATCAGGTGAACCGAACCATGCAATGATAGATGTGCTTGCTAGGATATCGGATTGTACTTATACATATGTCTTGTGGTGTGTGTTAGTTTCAGGATCAGACCAGGACCGTGGCAAGGCCAAGGAACCATGAGGACCTGAGCCGTGATGGATGTGTGGGTTGTGGGATTGTATTGTTTCTTTGAACACATGTACTTATAATAGGCTATAGTGCAACTGAACCTATGTATTGGATCACATGTTTAATATTAATAAAGATATACTTTCTCTTATCTGTTTAGACTTAGGATTTGAAATGATTGAACCTCATATGATTGAAAATGACTTAGAAAGATATTGAACCTTAAAAATGAACAAAAGTTACATGATTAGTCTAAGTAAGGCCGCGGGTCCTAGTTGGGTCCTTTGGACCAGGATCGGGTCTTACAAGTTGGTATCAGAGCGGAGTTGATTCTAGGATTGTTTTGGGTTATGGGGAATCACCACACATCCGGCTGGGTCTCATGATAAGGTCTGATTGATTTTGTTGTTAGCCTTAGGGATTGTGTGATTGTTTATATAAATGTTGATGGAACTAACATCTGAGTGTTTGATTTGAATCCCAAGTTGGTCAACTGTCTTTTCTGTTTTTAAGGGCTTCCAAGCCTCATATAAGTACTTTTGTATTTCCCAAGTTGGGATATAACTTCTTTTCTCTTAAGAACACATTTAGATCTTGAAGAAAGTTTGAATCTTGGATCCTTTTTCATCTTATTCTCTTTGTGTTTATTGGATTATCTTGCTCACTATCATGTTTAACCTTGAATCATCCATGGTTTATCCATGTCTATTAGTGAGTAGATCTATCTAGGATTCATGGGCTTGGGAGACTAAGGGTGATTAGGTGTAGATCTAAGATGTTTTAGTGTAGATCCTTCTTGAACCTTGCTTGTAGAGTGTTCTTATTGCTATTTTAGAGTTGGCCTCTTCAAGATAGAGCTATAGGCATTTCATGCCCGGAAGGTGTTTCATGAAATGCCCGGAAGGTGTTTCATGAAATGCTTGAACCAACTCTCCAATGCTTTTAACATCGTTTGCCTAAGGGATTAGTTTTTAAAGGTGTTAAGATAGCTATTAGACTTGTTTTTAATGATTGCTTTGATAATATTCAACCAAAGGGATTTGATGCTTGAGTTATCTTAGTGAATGAGCATTCATCTAGGGATAGAGCTTGCTTAGGATTGTGTTTAGGCTTAAGTATTGATTGTATTGCTGCCATCTTAGACTGAAACTTAATCACCCAAAGTCAATTTCTTTGTCCCATGAGTTCCCATGCCTCATATTGAAAGAAAGTTCACTCCTTTATTGCATTTTTAGTATTATCTTAGTTCATAATCATCTTCACTCAATGGTTGCACTTAGATTAGGCATAGACTTGCACTCCCTTTGCATTGAGATCTCTTAGAATTGGTTCGACATCTTTCTATACTACAGCATTTGATTAAGACCCTTGAAAAGTCTAAACATCAAATTGGTGCCTTTGCCAACTTCTAAATTGATTTTGACATTGGGATTTAGTCACTTGCTTGAGACTAAGTCATTTTTCTTTTATTGTGTTATTGCTTCTCCTTGTTCTTCTCCCTTTGCATTTCAGGTGTATGATAACAAGAAGCAGAGGTGCATCAAACTTGATTCCCACTGTTGAAGAGATTGCTGCACTTGAGAGGGAGATAGCAAGAAAGAGAAGAGAAGAAGATCAACAGGCTCACTTGCAGAGATTGGGGTTTGATATGGTGAATCAGCCTCAAGATGGTGATTCCCTTGGAGGCAATGGTCCAAGAGCTGACAACATAAGACCACAGCGCCAACCACAACATCCACAGCGCCAAGCTAGAGCCACTGGAGCCTATGATCAACCTCAAATTCATGGTCATAGGTTCGGAATCAGAGCACCAGCTGTGGAAAACAACAACTTTGAGATCAAGTCAGGACTGCTCAACACCATAGAGAACAACAAGTATCTTGGCCTTGCTGCTGAAGATCAATTTGACCACTTGGACAAGTTTGATAAGTATTGTCGCTTGTCCAAGACCAATGGTGTTTCTGAAGATGCATTCAAGCTAAAGCTGTTCCCTTTCTCTTCGGGAGACAAAGCACATCAATGGGAGAAGGCTCTTCCAAGTGAATCTATCACAACTTGGAATGAGTGCAAGAGGGCATTCCTAGAGAAGTTCTTCTCTACCTCAAGGACAGCCAAGATCAGAAATGAGATCTCTAGCTTTCAGCAGAAGAACCTAGAGGGCTTTAGTGAAGCATGGGAGAGGTTCAAGGGCTATAGGTCTCAATGCCCACATCATGGCTTCACCAAGGAGAGTTTGCTTAGTACCTTCTACAGAGGTGCTCTTCCAGAGTTAGGAGCAGATTAGACACAGCCAGCAATGGGTTCTTCTTGGGCAGAACTGAGCAGGATGCAGAAGAGCTGGTGGAGAACATGACCAAGAGTGATTCAGTATACAGTGAGAATCATGATAAAAGGAACAGAGGCACTGATGAAGATGATCAGCACACAAGGAAGAAGCTGAAATCTCTCCAAGAGAAGTTGGACATGCTTCTTGAAGAGAAGGCTAACCAAGAGCAGATTAACTCCGTTAGGAACCAGAAACAAGAGCAACTTGCTGGGATTAATGAGGTTGATGGTTTAGAAGGTCAAGAGGAGTTGTGTTTCATCAATGCTAATGGCACATGGTACAGGAAAGAGCCCAATTTTCAGTACCAAAACAACTATCAGCAAAGCCCTTACTACAACAATCAGCAAGGAGGTTACCAAGCCAAGCAGAACTATCCTCAAGCCAATCAGTCTCTTCAGACTCAAGGAAGCTCTTCTCAAGTTCAAGCTTGATATCTTGCTTATTTACATCTTTTTAGCCTTCATGTCTTGTGCATTTTGATCATATAGATTAGGAATTATGCATCTTTTTGGTCCATATTGTACTCATTCTCCTTATTAGGTGCTGGAGTGTGCCAAGGAGTGATTAGAGGTGTTTTGGAGCATTGTGATCCAAAAAGAAATGAAGAATGGAGCCTGGCCAAGCTTGGACAAACTGGACCAATGACCAGGACATGCCTTACCTTTGTACGGATCATGATCCAGACGAGAGACTTGGACGAGACGGCCGCGGGTCAGGACGAGATGGACGCGGGTCAGGACGCTTGGGACGGAGCACCCGCACGGCTGGATGGCTCAGAATGGACTGCTTGGACGAACGAACCACGCGGGTCAAGGGCCGCGGGTCAGCTCACATGCGCGTCCGGAGGAGAGCTCGGACATGGACCGAGGCGCGGCCGGACATGCGTGGCACACCATACCCGTGCGGGACGAGGCCGGCTCGGACACGGACTGATGCGCGGTCGGACATGCGCGGCACACCATACCCACGCGGGACGAGGCCGGCTCAGACATGGACTGGTGCACGGGACGGCAAGCGCGGGACACCATATCCGCGCGGGACGAGGAATGGACAGGACTGGACGCACGGCCGGACATGCGGGGGACACCATACCTGCACGGGACGAGGAACGGACAGGGCTGGAAGCGCGGCTGGACGTGCGCGGGCTGGACCAGGACGTGTTACCCAGAGCGTTTTTTCACCCCCTCTTCCTATTGGTCGAGATTAAATGATTCTAGGGTCATTTTGGTCAATTGTCTTTATGTTTTTAAGGGCTTTCAAGCCCCCTAAAAATACTTTTGTAATCTCCTTTGTGAGAACAACTTGTTTTCTCTGAAGAACACATTTGGATCTTGAAGAAAGTTTGAATCTTGAATTCTTTTCCATCTTATTCTTTTGTGTTTATTGGATTATCTTGCTCACTATCATGTTTTAGCCTTGAATCATCCATGGTTTTAAGGTTATCCATGTCTATTAGTGAATAAATCTATCTACGATTCATGGGCCTGGGAGACTAAGGGTGATTAGGTGTAGATCTAAGATGTTTTAGTGTAGATCCTTCTTGATCCTTGCTTGTAGAGTGTTCTTCTTGCTATTTTGGAGTTGGCCTCTTCAAAATAGAGCCATAGGCATTTCTTGCCCGGAAGGTGTTTGATGAAAATGTCTGAACCAACTCTCCAATGCTTTTAACATCCTTTACCTAAGGGATTAGTTGTTAAAGGTGTTGATATCACTCAAATTACCCTAAGGAGTGACTTTACTCTCTCAAATAAGAGGTTCAGTTGTAGTACTTAGGGATCGAATCCACAGAGAGCTAGTGTACAAATAAGATGCAATATTAGTGACTATGCTGTTGGGGTCAAAATCGGTCAAAGACGCAATCAACGCCCGAAAGTCCTTGGACGGAATCAAGTGACGAAAAAACCAAGAAAAACTAGTTACTCGACGAAACGCGGGAAGGGATGATCGCATCGTAGTCCCGGACACCAGCAGGGCGCCACGCCTAGCCCGGCGCGGCGCCGCCTTGCCTGGCCCCGGGCGCCGGCGCCCGCTCCTGCGCCGGTCCGGGCACTGGCGCTGGCTCGCCAGCGCTGGTCACGGCGCCGGCGCTGCTCCCGATGCTGGTCGGGCGCGGTTCGTCCGTGCTGGTCGGCGCGGGCACAGCGCAGCGTGCTGGTTCGGGCACGGCGCCCGGTCGCCGTGCTGGTCGAGCGCCCGGGCCGGCTTCGCCCGTACTATCCGCGGCGCCGGCCAGCATCCATGTCCAGGTCCCGAGCCCCGGCGCCAGCATCCATGTCCAAGTCCGGGGCCAGCGTCACGGACTACTCGACAGGTGCGACCTTCTCCCCGCAAAACCGTCTCGACAACTAGTCCAACTCCGCGTTTTGTATATTTGCTCGAAGACTCACCGTTCAACTCCTTGAAGACATGAAACCTAAAAACCCCATTTCATTTTGGTCGAAATAGATCGGGAAGGCTTCGAAAGACCACCATAGGTTCGGTTGACGAATGGATTTCGATTCATCGTATAAAACGATCACGGTTATTCTAAAAACACCAGTCATCTCGACTATACGAGGAGTTGGGGTTCCTTCGGCAAAACAAGTACCATGGCAGGCTAGTTTCGTGAAATAGTAAAATGTCCACGGTCGAGACAACGGCCCCAGAAGGCCCGAACGCGACCAAGCGGCCCACTTACGACTTTCCAGGAGATAAAATCGAAATAGACATGACGGCGCATGTTTATCTTTACATAAATACATAAATGTCAAGTTTCCTGAAGATAAATGTCAAGTTTCCTGAAGATAAATGTCAAGTTTCCCGATAAACATGAAGACCGACGAAAATGGAAGAAGCCCGATTCGCGATAGATTCGGCCCAAAGGAGGAATAGACCGTCCTAAGAGGAGTATATAAGGAGAGCTTGGGGCGAGGAGCAAAGAGAGAACTTTTGGAGAGCAACATAGCACTTAGAGCAACTTAGGCATTTTTTCCATTTTTACTAGTGAGCTGTGACTCAACTAGGTTAGATATAGGTGGCTGGACTAGCGAACTCATCGACAGCTCTTGTAGCCGATCTCTTCCCTGTTGTTCACGCTTAAACGAATTCGGAAATAAGATCTTTTGCTCTATCTTTGTTCTTACGATTTTAATATTCCGATTTGTTATTTCTCCGTTATATTGATTGTGTTGTGTGTGGCCCAGCAGATAACCGGGACCTTCAGATAAGGCTAGGTTAACTTGGCTTTCCTCCAAATCAACAAAACTTGACAGTAATTTCGGTTCCCAGTTTGGCTAGGAGGGGGTACGGATCTATCTCACTCAATAACCACACGCCGGTCTGATATGGCGACCAACACCGACGACCATAAACGCACGACGAACTCCCGCCGATGCCAACATAACCAACACTCCAGCTGGAAACTTATCAACGGTCACCGCTGACACCACGATATCGACCTGATGAAAGAAATGTTCGCCTCCGCCAGAAACGGCGGACAACAAGGAAAAATCGCGGGCCTCTCGCAAAAGGTGAAAACCTTAACGCAGGGCCAAGAGCAAGGCCCCGCGAGGGATTACAAGAGCCCGCGAGCGCAGAAGACTCGATTCCGACTCGAAAGTGATCGAGCTGCAAGTGCGGACAAGACTTCTTCAGGCCAAAACCGACGAACCCCTCCAACCGGGTGCGAACCGACTAGGAGAATCTTCCACCTCCCGGGACAACGTAAGAAAACGACGTCGAATGAATTAACTTTTACATTAGCGACCGATCCGATCATTCGGACGATAACGCTGACGTTCATCCTAGAAGGACCCGAAGTCAGTCTGCCCGACTGACGGTGTCCTACGAAAACCCATGATGTAAGAGGAAGAAGACCTTTACTGGATAGATAAGGAGGAACTGGCGGAGGATCAAACTCGATCCATCGTAATCCAGCGCCGACAAGCTCGAAGAACGCAGGTAACGATAGCGAGATCCACGATCTCCGCGAGTCTCTCGCAAAAACAGTAGCCGAGGTAAAAGTAGTGAAATCACAAATTCACCAGGCAACTAGTGCTGCTCCCGCGATCGATAGACCTCTCGAGGAAGCACAAAAAACGCCATTTACCGCCGGATCACATAAACACGCCTCGACCACGAAGATCAGAATTCCCCACGACGGTACCACAGATCCGAAGGCACACTTGCAGTCCTTCCAGATCGCGATGAGATGCAAACTCCGGCGTGAACGACGCCGGTCACTTCCTTCTCTTTGTCGAGAATCTCAGAGCGCGACTTAATCGTTCTCTCGGCTCAAAAGAAACTCCATCGGAAATTTCCGCCAACTAGCCTCGCATTTCTCAAACAAGTATTCCATGTTTATGGATGGGGAGACTCGACGTGGACTTATGGAGTCTAGCTCAAAAGGAAGACAAATCACTCCGCGACTTCATGAGAAGGTTCAAACTAGTGATGGCCAGAGGATGGGTATCAGCGACAAAGTCGCGTCGACTGCCCGAGAAAACTCTCCGTACAAGTCGGTTCCAAAGTGGATATTTCTGGAAAACCACTAACGATCCAGATACCTTCCACAAGGCTTACGGACTTCACCGCCATGGAGGAAGAGATGAGAGTCCTATCGCAATAGCATGGACCGCGAAAACGTCCATCACGGCGAAGACGCCCAGGCTTAACATAACTACACCATCAACTCGAGCAGGCAAACCTCCGAAACACCGGACCAGGAACCAGTACAAGGATAATTCCTACCGCGAGTTCCACGACACCAGAGGTCACTCCACCGCTAACTGCAGGTTCGGCGCCAGGCTCGCAAGAAAACTCCTCGCCGCGAACCGTCGAAGGTTAAGAGTATAAAGACTTGCCTCGAGTCCGAATTCCCAAAACCGACAAGACTGTCTCCTCGAGAAACCCACGCCTGAAAGTCAATCGGGTGAGAAGCTGAAGGAGACAGGACGACTAAGGGAACAACAGCAGTCGCCGAGGGTAATATGATTATCGAGGGTCGAAGTTCTATCAAGACTCGGTCTGCCGATCAAAGCCTACGAAAGCCGAGACAAGTTCCAACTGGCTCCCCGAAAGCAACATTCCCAACCACGCGATCGCTGAGGAACAAGAAACCTGTCGGAATTGAAAACCTCATTACGATCTTCTAGTTATCGACCTGGTGATCCAGGATCTCAAAGTCGGCCGCGATCCTTGTCGATACAGTAAGTACGGTCAACGCCATCTTCCTCGACACTCTCTATAGATGAACATCCCACTTGGGAAGTCATCCTAGAGCCAAACCTTTGATAGGGTTTCGGGCCACCTCCATGACCCTTGGGAGCATCAAGCTCCGGTCATGGCTAAGGAAGTTACAAAGATCGCCGAGTTCGCAGTAGTCGATAACCCGCCATCTACAATGCAATCATGGGAACCCTTGATCAATTCCATGAAGGCGCATCGCCCACATATCACCTCGCATCAAATTTCCGACTCCAACCGAATCGCAGTAACTGGGAGTCAGAAACAGTCGAGACTCTGCTACCTAGCCGAAGTTCAAACTGCTAAAGATCGGAGCCGCTAACCCAAAATGAGCAAACGAATCACATAACATTCCTGAAAACTCGAAAAGATGATCCGAATCATCCAAACAGGTAACGATTCAAGACAGCGACAAAGTCTCCGAAGTCCATCGCCGAAAAGCAGACAACTTAACCCTCAAGACAGACCACCGATCTGGCTAGTAACGATCGGAAGGCATGACACACGGTGAGTAAAAACGTCCGCAGCAACAATCAGAACTATGAGATGGCTTCGATCCTCGAAAGAGGTAATGCAGGCGTCGAAACCCGCGAGTTCAGCTATCCCCTCACAAAAGTGGGGGTACGTATAATTCCTATACTCCCACAAAGACGCCAAATACCCGCATTACGTATTCAAATTTTCAAACTTTTTAATAAAATTCTTTCTATCGATCTTCAATGCGCGCTTTATACAAGAACGCATAAAACTTCGAAAACGAAAATCATATCTTGACGCGAGACGCAATTTCCCAAAGGTATCAAAATCGATCATCCATCAAAACAGTCCACCTGCGACTTAAAACAAACGCCGGACCCCGACGGACGAACACGAAATGTTTCACTAATACAAAACCGTAGTCAGACCTTTTCGCCAGAATAAGGTCCTCTTACATCCGACAAGGATATCATAGTGCGCTATACAAGAAAACCCGAAATGTTGGATTAGCACTCCGGATAGTCTCTGGAGATAGCTCGATTCTTACTACACAAGTCGCGATAAGCCAAGTCGCTGACTTTAAACAGTAAGAATCGAAGAAATCAATAACAGGCAAAACGAAAGACTATCAGTCATCGCATTGCCTTAAAGCTGAGAGTAAGCCTAGGTCTTGCCCTAAACCCAGCCTTGCTGGATCTTGACATCTCTCATCGCTAACACCTAAAACACTCGCTACAAAGTAGTACACGGACCTAGCGACAAAATAAGAGTTAGAATACGAAGTGACTACTCGAATTCTACCCTCTACACTCTGACGAAAGTATAAATCAAATCACAAGGCGAATTTCCGCAAAATCCACACATAATATATATCCAAGCCGCGGAAACGGCAGGGATTCAAAGCCACCAATGGCCAGTCCCGAAATATACAAAGTTACGCGACCTCCTACGGCCGCGGAATATACAGAATATGGCCACATCTGGCCAAGCATACAACCATCAAGAGAAAGGGATACAATCCCAACGATCCTCAGTAATCGAGGTCAAAATATCCGGACGGAAGATCCCGAACAAGTCACAGGCTGGTCAGCTTCTTCATCACGCCTGCTTCTGCCTGCTCTGGTCTCCACCGGTCCTCCCAAACCTGGGATGGGGTCCCAAATCTTCCTGACCCTTCCCTCGATCAGAGGAACCAAAGATTCAGCATGAGCACATTCGCCATGAGACCTTTCATCTCAGCGATCTCGAGGAGAAGGAGAAGCCCTTCTCTACTTAATTTGTTAGCAACCGATCCCCGACACTCGCTGAAATCACCCACAAACTCTTGAGCTTCCTTCAAGCTCGAACTCTCGTGGCGAACGATTCAGCCCTCCGCGCCATCTCTGAAATGATCGCTCTCCTTCCTCTCCTTTCGCACTAATGAGGGCTCGAGAATGAAGTTCGCCTGCTTCCGCTTTGTTCCTCGACTCTTCCTGAGACGGAAGAGTTCGCTTCGGCTTCGGCTTTTAAGCCCGAAGTCCTTGGAAGGAATCAAGTGACGAATAAAACCAAGAAAATCCTAGTTACTCGACGAAACGCCGGAAGGGATGATCGCATCGTAGTCCCGAACACCAGCAGGATGCCACGCCGGGCGCCGCTGCGAAGCACGCCTGCCTCCCTGCCCTGGCGCCGGAGGCGGTTTCGCCTGGAGATGGCCCGGGCCGGCGCCGGCTCACCGTTGGCCTCCCGCCGGCCTAGCTCACCCACTCTGGTCCCGGGCCCGGCCAGACGTTCTGGTCTCCGGCCGGCCGCTCGCTTCCATGCAGTCCCGGGCTGGCCCATGCTGGTCCCGCCGCTCCCCCTCGGTTGGTACCGGGCGCTCGCTCGCCCATGCTGGTCTCCCGGCGCATGCGGGCCACCGCTCCTAAGGCCACGCCGCACGCTGAGCTGGCCCGGCGCCGGGCGCAGCTTGCTACAGTTGGTTCGCTGGCGCCAGCTCGCCCAGATTGGTCACGGCGCCGCGCCAGCATCCATCTCCGTCCCGAGCCGCGCCAGCATCCATGTCAAAGTCCCAGTTCAAGCAGACGGACTACTCGAGATGTAACGACCTTCCCCGCGAAAACCGCCTCGACAACTAGTCCAACTCCGCTTTGTATCTTTGCTCAAGACTCACCGCTCAACTCCTTGAAGACATGAAACCTAAGAACCCAATTTCGCTTTTGGTCGAAATAGATCGAAGGTTCAAGACCACCAAAGGTTCTTGGTGAATGGATTTTGATTCATCGATAAAACGATCACGGTTATTCTAAAACACAAGTCATCTCGACTATAATGAGGAGTTGGGGTTCCTTCAAAACAAGTACCATGGCAGGCTAGTTTCTCGTGAAATCGTAAAATGTCCCCGGTCAAACAATGGCCCTGCATATTCAACACCTACCAAGCCGCCCACTTAAGACTTTCCAGAGATCAAATCGAAATGGACATGACAGCCCATGTTTATCTTTACATAAAGAGATAAATGTCAAGTTTCCTGAAGATAAATGTCAAGTTTCCCGATAAACATGAAGACCGATTTAAAATGGAAGAAGCCCGACTTCGATAGATTCGCCCAAAGGAAGAATAGACCGCCCTAAGAGGAGTATATATGAGAGCTTGGGCCAGGAGCTTAAGAGAGAACTTTTGAGAGCAACATAGCACTTTAGAGCAACTTAGGCATTTTTTTCCCTTTTTACTAGCGAAAGCGGACTAAACTAGGTTAGATATAGGTGGCTACTAAATAACTCATCGACAGTTCTTGTAGCCGATCTCTTCCCTCGTTGTTCACGCTTAAACGCCAATTCAAATAAGATCTTTTGCTCTATCTTTTGTTCTAAGATTTTAATATTTCGATTTGTTATTTCTCTGATATATTGATTGTGTCGTGTGGCCCAGCAGATAGCCGGACCTTCGTGGAAGGCTAGGTTTACTTGGCTTTCCTCCAAATCAACAAAACTTGACAGTGCGAATTTCGGTTCCCACATATGCTAGGTTGAAAATGGTTTAAAGTAAATTGCAGGTTTGTTGAGTAATGGTAAGATTACTCAGTTGAAAGGTTTGGTTTAAGACAATAAAGAAAAGTAGTTAGATTCGTGGTGTATTCAGGAATTCAGAATTATAAATACTATAAATGCTAACAAGTTGCTTGCATGATATGTCGAGCTCAACACTATTAAATGAATCCACCAGCTCGAATATTTAGACCATCTATTACTTAGATGCTAAATGGTGTTTGCGCCAGCTCTATCGCTAACAGTATCGATCGATGTTTCCATAGAATATCGAATCGATACACCTCTAGCTACGCCGATCGATTACTCATAGAGTATCGATCGATTCGCTCTAAGCAGACATTATGCGCGAGTTGATACAATGCTCACCATGATCTTTGATTAGCTTCTCTGATGTCTCAAGAGGGTCATAGCATGTTTAGATGTTGTCGAATTGTATTGAATGAATAATACAATCCAAGTTCATGTTTAGTAGCTAAGCTAAAAAGCATTAGTGACCAATCCTAACAATAAATATCACAACTATAGCAGATATAGGTTGGGCTAATCCCTCATATCCTATTTAAACCCTAAATCTAACAAATGAATCTACTCGACATGGCTAAGTAGTTCATAGCAACAATGTAATAATAGAGTTCATTGATCTATTAGAGGGTGAACATTTAGGTTCCAATCACAAATCTCTTTGGCTCTCTCCTCTTGATCTAGGATCCTATAACCTTTGTTAAGAAGAACAAGTAAAGAACTGAATAGAACTTTATTGAAAACTTGCAAAGTAATGAAAACAGTAAAACAAATGAGTGTAAGAAGACTTGTATAAAGCTTGTCGCTCTCTTATGCCAAAACACTTGGCACGTATAAATATGAGTTCATTAGGTTAAAAACTCGTGGGCAATTTTGTAAAATGTGATGTCTTGGGCTTCAAGTTCGCC
>JAEACV010000692.1:0-19007 GCA_016432835.1 Brassica nigra
GCTTTTCCATTTTCGTCCATCTTCGTATATCGGAAACTTGACATTTATCTTCGAAAACTTGACATTTATCTTCTGAAACTTGAAATTTATCTCTTATGTGAGGATAAGGATAAACCGTCATAGTTACCCTTCCTTTTGGAAAATCGTAAGTGGGCGTTTGGCCATGTCGGGCCGTTTAGACGCTTTTACGGTTTTCAAAGAATAGTCTTTGAAGGTTTCGGCATTCGAAGGAATCCCAATTCCTTGTATAGTCGAGATGTTTGGTGTTTAGAATAACCGTGATCGCATCAAGCTCACGAAAATTGATCCAAACAAGCTAAGATGGGATCAGACCGAGCATGATGGGACCGAGACCAGGACGAGGGCCGCCGACCGGCGCCAGGTGCCGCCGGCGCCAGGCCGGCTTATGAACGCTGCCGCCGCACCAGGCGGGTGCGTTGCCGCCAGGCCGCCCGCTGACGGCGCCGCGGCGCCAGGCCGGTGCCGGCGCCAGGCCGGTGCCGCCGGCGCCAGGCCGGCCGGTGACGTGCCGCCGGGCGCCAGGCCGCCCGCGAGGCATGCCGCCGGCGCCAGGCCGTCTTGCCGTCCGTGGGTTTTCCGTTGTTCGATCTTTCCCCTGTTTAGTCTTTCGTGCGGGAAATCTTTGAGTTTGGAAGGATCTTTAGCCGTTGATTTCGAGATAACCGTTTTCAAGGGTTTGAGTAATGTGGCTTCGAACTCTGGACGTTTAAAATATGAACTTTTAAACAATCGAGAAGGCTTTGCGGAAGAATCATTGTAATTTGCGGACAATCCGGACATGGGTTTAAGGGACCAAGATGCTGCTGCCCGAGATTACGAGACGATTGCATAGATGGGAACCAGGACCCTTGTCGCCGGCGCCAGACGGGAGATGACAGGCCTGCCGCCGGCGCCAGACGGGATAGAGCAAGCCTGCCGCCCGTGCCGTGTCCTGCGTCCACCGCTGCCTGCTTGCCTTCGTTGATCCCCGGGGCTCACGGTCCGTTCATGCCTTCTTGTGAGTTCATCGAGTGACGACCCGTTTCTTGGTTTTGATCGTCACTTGGTTTTTCTTTCGAGGACTTTCGGGTGACGATTTCGTCGTTGACCGATTTTGACCCCAACAGTTAGCCCCCCAGCTAGCTAGGAACCGTAGTGCCTTTCGGGTCCTGGCTTGCGGTATAGCTGTATGGGAAGGTGTAGAGACGTAATCGTTTTGCCGAAAGTCGGGGTAAATAGTGATTTTACCTCCTTTATAAGGAGGGAGTAAGAAATCTTATTCATTCTTACTTCACCATAAAAATAAATTCATCTCTCTCAAGAATCCTTTCTCTATCTTTAAGAATAATGTCTTCAAGATCCTCAAAGAGAAATTCTTCTTCCCATTCATCCTCGGGTGACTCTCCTGCCCATGTGACGGTGAAGCAAGAGGAGTTAGTCAAGGAGGAAACGAAGAATGCGTAATACCGAGCCCTTGTGGGTTCGCCCCCATCACTTCCAGATATCCCTGTTCCGAAGAGACCTTTGAGGCAGCCTGGTGCTCCCTTTACGCCGAGGCTGGTTTCGCGTAAATATCTCAGGACTCTTCGAGATTTTTACCAGATTCCTGATGGAGTCAAATTCGGATTCCGCCGGTAACGAGTGCGAGGAATCCTCCGAAGGTTTCTTTACATGTTACGAGGCTTTCCTTACGATTGCCGCATGTGGTTCCCGATCCCCGCACCATTGTTCGCGGCGCCACTAACTCTCGATCAGCCAGCTCAGCGTTCCTGCCTTAGAGAGTTGGCTTGGCGTACTGATCTCAAGTTATGAGCTCGGGATCGATCTCAGTCCTGGTGATTTCGAAGGCCTTTGGAGCACTCGGCCGACGGGGAGCGACGGTTACTACTCCATGCTGCCCAAGAAGGATATGGCCATAATTCAGGGACTACTTCGAACCCTAAGTCGTGGCAGGAACGCTTTTTGTCCGAATAGATGGTGATTCTGTCGAGGAGAGCTGCCTCCATCTATTTCCGCATGCATGGAACTTCAACCGAGGTAATACGATGAAAACTCGTTGTCTTATTTTGTTATTTCGGAAGTGCGAGTTTTTAATGAAAAAGTTTCGCTTTGTAGAGAACGGGGCTGTTGCGCATTTGCATGGCGATCTTTTCAAAGAGGGATCTCCTTCGCCAAAGGCCGTTTCTGAAGTCCTTCACTCTTGAACGAATTCGAGCGCAGGCTTTACCGGTCCCGAGATTCTGTCCCGACATATGATGACGTAACCGGTTATCGAAGCCCCGACTCGGAGGTGTAAACAGAGATCCCGTAAAGGGAAGAAAATCGATGGTGGGGAAGGTTCGGAAGATCCTTCACCGTTGGGGGAAAACCCTAGTTTTGTTCCAACGGAAAAAGGTGGAGCCAGCGATTTTCCACTTCCCAGTAATTTCTTTGACGGCCTTCCTCCGGAGTTTGTTACTGACGAAGTCGCTGGAGGAAGAGAAGAGGCAATGGGTTTTTGCCGAGGGTTCCCAGCGGATCAATGAGGTTTTGTTCTTTGAACTTCTTAACCGTATTCTTGATTCCGCATATATGTATGTTTATTGATCTTGAATTTGTGCAGGGACTAAGAGTGTTTGGCAATGCGCCGACTCAAGTTTCCGCAAGGCTAGGATTGCTAACTTCAAGACCCAGGAAGCTGAGCGAGAGCTCTTCCGATTCCGTCAAGAGGTTAAGGCGCAGAACGAAAAGCAAGCTGAGCTTCATGCTCGAGCTCTTGTTCGGAGGAAAGGAGAGGAGGGAAGATGGTCGCAGCGGAGGTGGCGAGACGGGCGGAATCGCTGCTGAGTTTCAATGTTTTAAAAGCTCAGGAGTTTGTTGGCGATTTCCGCGAGTGCGCCGGATTTCTTTTGATTCCGAGATCGCTGAGATGAAGGACTTTATGGCCGAGTGTGCTTATGCTGAGTCCTTGGTTCCTCCAGTTGAGGAAAGAGTCCGGAGACTATGGGAACCTATCGAGGTTTCCGAGGATACGGTGGAGGCCGGAGCCGATGAGAACGCCGAGGGTGGTGGTAACGCCTGGCGTGAACGAGGAAGTGGACCAGCCTGCAGGTTCATTCGGGATTTCGCATCTGGATTTCGATGTTGACTTTCTTTGTGAATCGTATGTTTTGGCCGTGTGTGGCCGTTTTAGAATTTTATCCTGCAACCGCTGGAGGTTGCATTCTTATGTTTTGGGACTGGCCTTTGGTGGCTTAGAATCCCCGCCTTTGCGGACTTTATGAATATGAAAATTTGCGAGATTTCGCTTTTGTTTTGATTTATACTTTCAAGTGTAGAGGAAAGAATGCGAGTAGTCACTTCAGATCCTAACTCTTTTTGTCGCTTGGTCCGTATGCTACTTTCTAGCGAAGCTTTAGGTGTAAGCGATAAGAGACATGTTTTGGGATCTCGATACGATACTATGTCTGTGAGATGTCAAGATCCAGCAAGACTGGGTTTAGGGCAAGACCTAGGTTTACTCTCAGCTTTAAGGCTGTGCGATGACTGATCGGCTTTCGCTTTTGCCTGTTAGTGATTTCTTCCTGATTCTTTAAAGTCCGCGACTAGTCGCCGCTTATATGACTTGTGTTAAAAGAATCGTACTATCTTCGAGTTTATCGAGACGCTAAACCAAAATTTTGGGTTTCTTGTATAGCGCGCTATGATATCCTTGTCGGATGTAAGAGGACCTTGTAGGTCTGACTACGAGTTTGTATTTGAGTGAAACGTTTCGAGTCGTCCGGGGCCAATTGACGGGCATAAGTTGTTTTTAAGTCGCAGGTGGACTGTTTTAGCGGATGATACGAGTTTTGTTATCTTTGTCGGTTGCGACGTCTCGCTTTCTTCAAGATATGATTTTTGTTTTTCCGTAGTGTTTACGCGTTTTCTAAATTAAGTGAGCGTAAGAAATAGATAGAAAGAATTTTATTTGAAAAATTTCGAAAAAAGTTTGAGTACATGTGCGGATATTTCGCTTTTTGGGAGTATAGAGTATACGCACCCCTCCCTTTGGTGAGGAGGATAGCTGAACTCGCCGTTTCGACGAAGCTGCCTACGTACCTCTTTCGAGGATCAAGCCATCTCGTAGTTCTGATAGTTGCCGCAGACGTTTTTACTCCTTGCGCCGCTTTCGATCGTGCTGGTCGGATCGACGGTTTGTGCGGGGGTCGAGCTGTCTGCTTTATGGCGGACTCGAGGCTTTGTCACTGTCTTGAATCGTTGCCTGTTTGGATGATTCTGATCATCTTTTCGAGTCTTCAGGAATGTTGTGTGATTCCTTTGCTCGTTTCGGGTTGGCATGCCCGATCTTTTCGCAGTTTGAACTCGGCTAGGTAACAGAGTCTCGATTGTTTCGACTACCCCAGATGGCTGCGGATCCGAAAATATGCCGATGATGGATGGTTGTTTATCGATACGATGACGTTCTGACGCGAAGTGACGCCCGAAAACCCAGCCAAAGGTTTTGGCTCAGGACGACTTCTCCAAGTGGGATCTTCATCCTGTTGAGGGTGTCGAAGATAACGTTGACCATACTTCCTGTATCGATGAGGATGCGGCCGACCTCGAGATCTTGGATTACCAGGTCGATAACAAAGGATCGCAATGAGGCTTGTCGATTCCGGACTGTTCCTCGATGTCTTGCATATTTACATGTTTTAGTTATCATATCTTATGCATTTTTGCTCATTTAGATTAGGCTTTAGGCATCTTTAGGCTCATTTTGCATTCATAAGTCCCTATTAGGTGTTGGAGCACACTTTGGAGATATTGAAGATGTTTGGGAGTTTGGTGATGAAAAAGAGAGGTTTAAAGATAAACATGGACAAAGGCCTTAGAAGTATCTTCTGATGTTTATATTTGGTGGAGACATGGCTTTCTGAGTTAGCTTTCCAATGAAAGTGGTTTCAAGACATTTGGAGCAATATTGAAGGAGTTATGATCCATTGAGTTGAAGCATGTCAAGCCACCCGGGTGAAGACACCCGAGGCCAACCATCAAACCTTGCTTGACGAGCTCAGGACGCGGCCAGGACGACCCGGGGACAAGCACCCGCACGTACTGATTGTGCTGGAAGCTTAGGACGGACGCGGACAGTTCAACCCGACCTAGACGACCGACGCCCTGCTGAAGAGACGAGCTCGACGCCGCCAGCACCACCCGAGATGAAGCCGCATGAAGACGGACGCTGGACGTCCCACCCGGTCACACACACCCGCGCATGGAGTCACCCGGGCAGGCACACAAGGCCTGAAGGACCCGCACGTCCTGATGGTGCTGACGCCAAGACACGCGGTCCAGATCACTCGGACGCCCCATCCGGCCATTCCAGCCCGCGTACAGCAGACACCCGACTTCCCTCACCCGCCACTTCTACCCGCACGGGTTGGACTGAAGAGATGAGCTCAGGACGCGACCTCCCTCACCCAGCCAAGAAGACCCGCACGGCCTGATGGCCTGTTGGACGACGGACGAAGCTCATACCCGCCAGCCATACCCGGCCTAGAAGAAGGTCATCCGACCAGGGTATCCGAGCTTCTTCCTTTTGGAGCATTATGATTGGTTTAGACCTCTAATCTTATAAGGGCTTTTAGTCATTTTATTCTATGTGTTTAGGGCTTTTAAGCCCACTATAAATACTCTCATAAACTCAAGTTTGAGACTTATGTTATTTATGATCTAAGAACAAAAACCTTTGAGTAAAGCTTCATCTTTGATTTATTAATCTCATCTCATCTTGTGTTCTTGATTGTTTATCTCATCTCCTTTCTTTCTCTATATGTTTATGCTTGAATCTCTCATGGGTTTAAGAATAAGCATGTGGATTAGTGAGTAGATTCTTCTAAGATCCATGGGTTAGGGTGATAGAGAGTGATTAAGTTAGATCCAAGGTGTCTAGTATTAGATCTATCATTTCCTTGCATAGATTTGGTGTTTTAAAGCTATATTTGAGTTGGCCTCTCAAACATAGAGCTATAGGCATTTCATGCCCGAAGGTGTTCTATGAAATGCCTGAACCAACTCATCTATGCTTTTAGCTTTCTTTGCCTAAGGGATTAGTTGTCTTAGAGGCTAGGATTGCTATTAGACTCATTCTCATTGTTTGCTTTGATCATTACAGCCAAAGGGATTTGGTGTACTTGGGTGATCATAGCAAAAGAGCATTCATCTAGGGATAGAGCTTGCTTAGTTTAGTTGTCTAGGCATAAGGATTAGATTGATTGAAAAGTTAGCATCTTGGATTGAAACTTAATCATTTGATATCAAGTCCCTACACCCATGGGTCTCATTCTCCTCATAAGAAAGAAAGTTTGCTTTTGTTGTGTTTTACTTATTGTTCTAGTTTAATCATCATTCTCTCTAATGGTTGCATTTAGATTGAGCATAGGCTTGCATTCCCTCTGTTTCATTGTCACTTAGGACTGGTTCGACAATCTTATATACTACATCATTTGATTAGAATCTGAAAAGTTCTATCATCAAATTGGCGCCGTTGCCAAATTCTAAGTTGATTGTGACATTGGGATTTAGTCACTTGCTTGAGACTAAATCATTTTTCTTTCTTGTGATATTGATTCTCCTTTTGCATTTTCCTTTGATTTTCAGGTGTATGAACACAAGAAGCAGGGTGCAACTAACCTGGTTCCCACTGTTGAAGAGATAGCTACACTTGAGAGGAAATAGCAAGAAGGAGAAGAGAAGAGGAGCAACAGGCTCACATTCAGAGATTGGGGTTTGAGATGGATGATCATCAACCCCAAGAAGGCAATGGTCAAGGAGCTGACAACCTTAGACCACAGCCAGCAACAACAACACCCACAGCGCCAGCTAGAGCCATTGGCACATATGACCGTCCTCACATTCATGGCAACAGGACGGGCATCCGTGCACCAGCTGTGGAAGCTAATAACTTTGAGATCAAGTCAGGCTTGTTGAATGTGATTGAGAACAACAAGTACCATGGCTTGGCTGTAGAAGACCCATTTGATCACTTGGACAAGTTTGATAGCTATTGTGGCTTGTCCAAGACCAATGGTGTGTCAGAAGATGCCTTCAAGCTCAAGTTGTTTCCATTCTCTCTAGGAGACAAGGCACGCCAATGGGAGAAATCTCTACCTAGTGACTCCATCACTACTTGGGATGATTGTAAGAAGGCCTTCTTGGAGAAATTTTTCTCCACATCAAGGACAGCCAAGCTGAGGAATGAGATCTCTAGTTTCCAGCAGAAGAACTTGGAAAGCTTTAGTGAAGCATGGGAAAGGTTCAAGGGATATCAAGCTAAGTGCCCACACCATGGCTTCTCAAAGGAGAGTTTACTGAGCACATTCTATAGAGGTGCCCTTCCTGAGTTTAGAGCAAGATTGGATACAGCAAGCAATGGTTTCTTCCTGGGCAGGTCTGAAGAAGATGCTGAGGAGCTGGTGGACAACATGGTCAAGAGTGATTCAGTCTACAGTGGAGAACATGACAGGGCTGATAGAACAACCAGAGCTGATGACAACCAGACCAAGAAGAAATAAAATCCTTGCAAGAGAAGATAGACTTGCTGATTGCTAACCAAGCCAAGCAGGAGCAGATTCACTTTGTGGGTGGTCCAAATCAAGAAACTCCTCCTAAGGTTAATGAAGTTGAAGGGTTAGAAGGGCAAGAAGAGCTTTGCTTCATCAACAACAATGGTTCTTGGTACAGGAAGGAACCTAACTTTCAGTACAACAATTACCAGCAAAGGTCTTACCCCAACAACCAGCAAGGAGGTTACACCAACAACCAGCAAGGAGGTTATCAACCAAAGCAAAACACTCAACAAGGGAGCTACCAGCCTAGGCAGAATCCTCCTCCTGGTTTTGCAAACCATGGCAATCAATCTACTCAAGCTCAAGGTAGCTCCTCCCAAGCTAAAGCTCCAGATTCATCTATGGAAGCTATGTTCAAACAATTGTTGGAAGGTCAAGCTAGAGCAGCCAAAGACATTGGCCATGAGTTCAAGACTGTTCACTCCAAGATAGACAGCAGCTACACTGAGCTAAACAACAAGATTAGAGCTTTGGAGAATCAATTTGCTTCTATGAACTCTCAGCCAAGTCGCCAACAAGGAACATTACCAGGAAAGCCAGAGCAAAACCCCAAAGAACCAATGAAGGCAATCACTTTGAGAAGTGGTAGAGAGCTACCTCCAAGAACTCTCCCAAGGATGGTGAGAAACTAAGTGGGGGTGGCTATCAACATTGATGATGATGTTGTGATTGTGGATGAGAAAGTTGATGAGGAGATTTTAGAAAAGATTGTTGAAGCTAAGGAAAGGTTGGAGAAGAGAAGCAAACACCAAAGCATGGTGAAGTTACTACTCCAACAAAGGAGTCTTCTTTGTTCCTCCTCCTATGAACCTAAGCTGCCATTTCCTGGAAGATTCAAGAGGCAACTTTTGGAGAAGTACAAAGCACTCTTTGAGAAGCAATTGAGTGAAGTTCAAGTTACAATGCCAATCATTGATGCCTTCATGCTTGTTCCTCAATACAGCAAGTTCTTGAAGGATGCTGTGGCTGCCAAGAAGAAGGAAATGGAAGGCATGATGGTTCTTACTCATGAGTGCAGTGCCATCATCCAGAGATTGACAATCCCTAAGAAGCTAGAGGATCCAGGCTGCTTTACTCTACCTTGTGCCATTGGTCCTTTAATGTTTGAGAGATGTCTATGTGATTTGGGAGCTAGTGTCAGTCTCATGCCTCTATCTGTTGCCAAGAAGCTTGGGTTTAGCCAATACAAGAAGTGCAAACTCTCTTTGGTGCTTGCTGACCGCTCAGTCAAATTCCCCATTGGTATCCTTGAAGACCTCCTGTAATGGTGGGAAATTGTGAAATCCCCACTGATTTTGTTGTTCTTGAGATGGATGAAGAAGCTAGAGACCCTTGATCCTTGGAAGACCATTCTTAGCCACAGCAGGAGCCCTTATCAATGTGAAGGAAGGCAAGATTGATCTTCATTTGGGAAAGAGCACACTCTCCATTTTGATGTCAACGAGGTAATGAAGAGGTCAACTGTGCAAGGCCAAGTGTTCTACATAGAGGAGATGGAAGCTCTTGCTGATGAGCTCCTTGAGGAATTGGCACGTGGAGAGTTGACAATAGAGGACCCTTTGCAGCATGCTTTGACAGTGGATAAAGAGGTCCAAGTGGTTGAGAACAAGGAGAGTGAGGCTATTGCAGCCATGCTGGATTCTCGAAAGAAGATTGCTGATAGAGGCCAGTATGAGGAGCTTAAACAAGAGGCATGTCAAGCTGTTTCAGCCACTCAACAAGAGAACACCAAACAAGATGATTGGAGTGAGCTCAAGGCACCAAAAGTGGAGCTAAAACCTCTTCCCCATGGTGTAAGGTACATTTCTAGGCCCTAATGAGACATATCCTGTCATTGTGAGTAGTGAACTTACTGAACTTGAGCTTTCTCAACTTTTAAATGCACTTAAAAGGTTTAGAAAAGCCATTGGATACTCACTAGATGATATTAAGGGATATCACCTTCTTTGTGCATGCATAGGATACATCTAGAGGATGAATCAATGACTTCTATAGAACATCAAAGGAGGTTAAATCCTAACCTTAAAGATGTTGTAAAGAAGGAGATTCTCAAGCTCTTAGATGCTGGTGTTATCTACCCTATTTCAGATTCTAAATGGGTATCTCCTGTGCATGTAGTTCCAAAGAAGGGTGGTATCACTGTGGTTAAAAATGACAAGGATGAATTGATACCAACTAGAACCATAACTGGCCATAGGATGTGTATTGATTATAGAAAGCTCAACTCAGCATCTAGAAAGATCACTTTCCATTGCCATTCATTGATCAAATGCTTGAGAGACTTGCAAACCATCCTTTCTATTGTTTTCTTGATGGGTATTCAGGGTTCTTCCAAATCCCCATTCATCCCAATGATCAAGAGAAGACAACATTCACATGCCCCTATGGCACCTTTGCTTATCGAAGGATGCCATTTGGGTTATGTAATGCTCCAGCAACCTTTCAAAGGTGCATGATGTCTATCTTCTCGGATCTCATTGAGGATATAGTGGAGGTATTCATGGATGATTTCTCTGTCTACGGATCTTCGTTTTCTGCTTGTTTGTCCAACTTGTGCAGGGTCCTACAGAGATGTGAAGACACCAACCTAGTGCTGAATTGGGAGAAGTGTCATTTCATGGTCAAAGAGGGATTGTGCTGGGACACAAGATTTCAGAAAAGGGTATTGAAGTGGACAAAGCTAAGATTGAGGTGATGGTCAGCTTGCCCCACCAAAGACAGTGAAAGACATCAGGAGCTTCCTTGGCCATGCTGGATTCTATAGAAGATTCATCAAGGACTTCTCAAAGATTGCTAGACCAATGACCAAGTTGCTGTGCAAGGAGGCTGCTTTCAGCTTTGATGAAGATTGTCTTGAGGCTTTCAAGAAGATAAAGGGTGACCTTGTTAGTGCTCCCATTGTTCAGCCACCTGATTGGGACCTCCCTTTGAGATAATGTGTGATGCTAGTGATTTTGCTGTTGGGGCTGTCCTGGGGCAGAAGAAGGATGGCAAAACTCATGTCATTTATTATGCTAGCCAAACATTGAATGATGCAGATGAGGTATGCCACAACAGAGAAGGAGATGCTGGCCATTGTCTTCCTTTGAGAAATTCAGAAGCTACCTGGTGGGTTCTAAGGTCATTGTGTATACTGACCATGCAGCTTTGAGACATCTCCTAGCAAAGAAGGATGCCAAGCCAAGACTACTAAGGTGGATCCTTTGCTTCAAGAGTTTGACTTGGAGATTAGAGACAAGCCAGGGATTGAGAATGGAGTTGCTGATCACTTGTCCAGGTTGAGAATTGAAGGTGGAATCCCTATTGATGAGGGCCTCAGAGAAGAGCATGTCCTAGCCATCATGTCAGTGGTAGCAGCCATTGAGACTGGAAAAAGATTGAAGAGGTTAAGGCAGCTGAAGAGAACGGACCTTGGTATGCTGATTTGGTTAACTACTTAGCCACTGGAAAAGAACCATTGGGACTTGCAGGGTATGAGAAGAAGAAGTTCTACAAAGATGTGAAGAGATACTATTGGGATGAACCATACCTCTACACCCTATGCAAGGATCAGATTTATAGAAGAGTGGTGGCTGAAGAAGAAGTTGAAGGAATCCTCTCACATTGCCATGGATCTTCCTATGGAGGCCATTTTGCTCCATTCAAGACTGTCTCTAAGGTGTTACAAGCTGGATTTTGGTGGCCACACATGTTCAGGGACTCACAAGACTTCATTTCAAAATGTGACTCTTGCCAAAGGAGGGGAACATTACTAAAAGAAATGAGATGCCTCAAAACCCAATCCTTGAAGTGGAAGTGTTTGATGTTTGGGGGATTGATTTCATGGGACCCTTCCCTCTTCCTATGGCAACAAATACATTTTGGTGGCTGTGGACTATGTATCAAAGTGGGTGGAAGCAATAGCAAGTCCTACAAATGATTCAAGAGTAGTGGTCAAAATGTTCAAGAGCACTATTTTCCCAAGATTTGGAGTTCCAAGAGTGGTCATAAGTGATGGAGGTTCACACTTCATCAACAAGGTATTTGAGAGTCTTCTCAAGAGGAATGGAGTAAAGCACAAGGTTGCAACACCTTATCACCCTCAAACTAGTGGCCAAGTGGAAGTCTCCAACAAGCAAATCAAGGGGATCTTGGAAAAGGTTGTAGGAACCAAGAGGAAGGATTGGTCAGCCAAGCTTGATGATGCTCTTTGGGCATATAGAACAGCATTCAAGACTCCTCTAGGCACCACTCCCTTCAACATTGTCTATGGAAAGTCTTGCCACCTGCCAGTTGAGCTTGAATACAAGGCATTGTGGGCTGTGAAGCTTCTAAACTTTGACATCAAGTGTGCAAAGGAGAAAAGACTTCTTCAACTCAACGAGCTAGATGAGATAAGGATGGATGCTTTTGAGAACTCAAGGATTACAAGGAAAAGACAAAGGCCTTCCATGACAGGCACATCCTCAAGAGAGAGTTCAAGGTAGGAGATCAAGTGCTTCTTTACAACTCTAGACTGAAGCTATTTCCAGGAAAGCTAAAGTCAAGGTGGTCTGGTCCATTTGTGATCAAAGAAGTGAGACCCTATGGAGCCATTGTGCTTTGGAACAAGGATGGTGGAGAATTCACAGTGAATGGCCAAAGACTCAAGGAATACATGGCCGCAGTACCAAAGGAGGATGGGACATCAACCCCACTCTCTGATGCTCCCCTTGCCTAACCTCAAAGGAGGCAAAGTCAAGCTAGTGACTTTAAACAAGCTCACTTGGGAGGAAGTCCCATGGTTATCCTTGTACATATTGCATTGGATTTTTTTTATTTTTCATCAAAAGTCCTTTGAATGATGATGGGGCTAGATTGGGAGGTTGAAAATGAGTTCACTGCGGTTATGAGATGGAAGAGACATGAAAGGAAGTGGGTTGGTTCAGAGATCAAGAAAAAAAAGGTGAAATTCAGACTTAAAGGTGGACGGATGCACCGGGTGGTACCCGACACGGCACCCGACGGGTGAATCAATCAGGACGGACGAGCACGGGACGGATGCTACCCGGACAGACCACGGTGACGCAGGACCGCACCTCGCTGGACGCAGCACCCGCAGGACGGTGATGCGCGGGCACGGTGGATCACGCACGCAGCACCGCACGACGGTGAAACGGCACCGGGTGGACCTACGCGGGATGCAAGCCGCACCGGCGAGCACCCGGGTGGACCTACGCGACGCCACCCGCCGGGACGTGAGCACGGAGTCGTCCGAACGATGCAGACCAGCGACCCGGCCCAGGTAAGTGTTTCTTCCCTTATTTCCGACCCAAACCCACCTAACCCGCCCAGAACCATCCCACCCGACCCAGAACATTTTAAAACCCTAGGTCTTTCCTCATTCCATCTTCTTCCTCACATCAAAATCCTCTCTAGCCTCCAAGAACAAAATTCATAACTTTGCCAAATCTTAACCAAATCACAAGTTTCTTCTTCCCACATCAAGACCTTCCTCCCTAGACCTAATTCCTTGAACCCTTTCATCTTTATCCTTCATCCAAAGCAACCTAAGTGTAACCCTCATGAACCAGAACTTGGAGCAAGTAAAAGACTAGGCTTGTATATCATGCCATAATCTTCTCAAATCATTTTGCTCTTACAATCACTAAGCTTTGCCAAAAACTTGATTTCAACATTAAGTTCCTTGTTCACATCAAGAGCTTCCCTACAAGTTTCAGCTATTCTCTCTTCATCTTGTCAAAGCAAGGTTCCAATGGGAAGGAAAGATGAGAAACTGATTGCACAAGAGAAGGCCGAGGCTGCTAAGAAACACACTGCTAAGTTCGAAAAACGTTAGGCTCTGCCTGAATCCGAGGAAGAACGTAGGCAACAAGCTCTGGCTATGTTGAGAGAAGGCACAAGCCAAGAAGGCTAGACACAGTTTGGTTGATGGGGCAGCAAAGCAACACAAGGATGAAGGAAAAAGAGTGGCTGATGTTGGTAATAAGACTAGCAAGGAGGATGGCAAGAGGTTGGCTAGTGATGAGAGAGTGCTTGATGATGCTTACAAGAAAGCCAAGAAAGATGGCAAGAGGGTGGCTGTTGGTGATGATAAGAGCACTCCTTCAAAGAAAGCTAGAGCTCCAAGATCTCACAGTGTGGGACCTCTTGTTTTGGAGAAGAACACAAAGAAAGATGCTGAGAAACCCAAACTTCCCACCAAGATCAGAATCAAAGCACCAAACCCAAAGCAATTGGCACCTCCACCCTTGGAGCCAGTAGATACAACTGTTGAAGAAGCATCCTCTCCAATTGAAAGTGAGGCTGAGCAAGAAACTTTCGAAAAGTTAGGTTTCAACCCTCGAGAGATCGACAAAGGAAGCCGACTGAAGTTGAACTATTGGAGCAGATGAGGCAAGGAGTATCTTGGCCTCCAACCAGATTTGCTGATGAGAGGCTAATGAGGGAGCTAGAAATTGACCAAGACATAAAGGATTTGCTTGCTCTCATGAACATGGACAGCTTCTATTCAATGGCTCACCCAACATATAAAGAAGTCTCTTGCCAATTCTTGGCATCCTTGGAGGTCACATTCCACTCTTCTCAACATGAGGAACAAGGGTGGGGAAGAATCAGCTTCAAGATAGATGGGAAGCCTTATTTCATGACCTTCACTGAGATTGAGAGGTGCTAGGCCTCAAGGATTTGAAGGAGTCATCTTTGCCTAAGCTGAAAGGACTTCCTAAAGGAAAGACACTTGCCCACTTCACTTACAAGTTCTTATCAGGCAAGGATAGGGTGTCCAGCAGAGACAAGAATGCATCTATCAGACATCCATCAGTCCGCTACCTCCATAGGCTGATTGTCCACACCATCTACCCAAGGAAGGAGCCAAGCAACGTGAATGGAGAAGACTTGAACCTCATGCACCAGGCCATCCAACACTTTGCCTTACCTCCTCACCTACCTGAAGTTCCCACTGATTTCTACGCTGAATTTGGTATGGTTGGATACTTTGTGAGGCCTTATGTACTACAAGGAGTATGCTTGGACAAACAAGGATCCAGAGGCTCAGATTGGAATAGGCGGCTTGATCACACCTTTGCTTGAGCACCAGGGTATTGATTTGGGAGATGATGCATCCGGTCCCTCTTTCATTGATCTCACCTACTTAAAGTCAGCTCATTACTTCTCTGGAAGATACGATGGGAAGTGTGTTTACTGTGCTTGAGAGGCCCCACCACAGTTGAGCTGCTTCTCCTAACTATGAGCTCACTACTTTGAGCACACCAGGTACTATGAGTTTTGATATCAGTGAGCAGCATCTCCTGGGCAGTCATGGAGCTCTTGGCCCTATGACATTGAAGATGAATGAGAAAGCAGCAGCAAAGGCAGCTAAGTTTGATCAGGGATACTCAAGCCGAGCCACAGCTCATCTCTTTGGTCCTCCTCGCTATATGTTTGAGCAATGCACAGGTGCTCTGCCTTTTGGTCCCATTCGCCAAGCTCATGACCAGATTAGCACACTGCAAAGGTGGAACAGAGCTCAAGATAGGACCATCTTCAAGCTCACCAAGAAGTGCAAGGAATTGAGGAAAACTGTGAAGAGACAAGCTGAAGCTTCAGCTAAGTTCATGAGAAAGGTTGCTGATGTTCTGACTAAGGGAGCTGTAGCAGGCTGCAAGGCTGAGGACTTCGATCTTGAGACTTTCCTTGCACCACTTCCTCTACCCCTTCTCGACCCAAACGCACCACAAACCGAAGCAAGCCCTCCGCAGCTTGAGGAACCCCTACATCGCCCCATCCGCGTCCGGAAACAAGTCACCAAGCCTAAGCACCACTGCTGATGAAGATGAGTCTGAGGGTGAGGCATCAGCCTCTTCCCATGCTCCATAGAGGTACTCCAACACCCTATCATTGTATATACCATTCATCATTTCATTTAGCTTTATTTTTCTTCCTTTGGGCCCTTCTCAACATTTAACAAACACAGACTGTGTGAATTAAGTGTGGGGAGGTGCCAAGTTGCTGATCATCTTGTGTTTTATGTCATGAGCATGCATTTGTAGATAGTTATTGCATAAAAAAAAAAAACATCATGTAGTTGCATTAGGATTGAGTCTAGATCATTCACTTGCATAAAAAAAAAATCATCATATAGGTTGCATCATGCATAAGGGGACAAGGATGATAGTTGCCTTGAAAAGATGCTCATGCTAAGTTCTTAAAGTGATACCCTTCATAAGCATAGTAAGTAGCTTGAGCAATCTTAGGATGGCTTGTAAACTTTTGCCTTGAAATCTCTTCCTAAAGCTTATTTGATTGATTGATGCTATCTCTTTGAAGTTTGCTCCTGTCATATTTAGACTCTAGTCTCTTGCTCATGGTCCCTTGTGTACTAAGCCATGGATAGAACACTTGAGCTGTCCCTCCCATTCTTTGCCTATCTTTTTGGACAAGCTCAAGTGGCACTCCACGCCCTAAAACCCTTACCTCCTTTCAAGCTTTCATTATTTGTTGAGTGAGGCCTTCTTTGGAAAGCTTTACATGTGCATAATGTTGAGAGTATTGGGAACGACAATGCTTGATCTCCATTTTAGCTAGATTAGACACTCATTAATGTCTAGCTTCTAGGATGGGGTGAGTGTTGTATGGTATGATCTTGAGGAAATGAAAGGTTTATGAAAGAAAAGGTTGACTCATGAGACTCTATTGTTATAAGTGATTAAGTCTAGAAGGGATAAGAGGAATGAAAGATTGTAAGCTCCAAGTAGTTTGAAAAGTCTTGGCCCCAAAAAAAAAAAAAAAGAAAAAGAAAGAAAAGAAAAAAAAATAAAAATATAATGAAAGGGGCTAGCAATATCTAGAAAGAGCTGAAAAGAGTTTGAAATGTGTAAATTCCCTTGTAGACTTCATTAAGAAGGAGTTTCAAATGAGAAAATATCTTGAACATTTGGGGAAATCTTTGGGTGAGAGATGTGAGTGGCATTTTGGCATTGGGAATAAAGATGTGATCTATGTATTTTGGGAAAGGGTAGAACAATGGAGATTGAGCATTGTATGCATGAGTTGATCCCTTTCTTAGATATATTATGTGCAATGTCAAGGCTACTTGTTTTGAGAGTGAACCACCCTTGAAAGATCCCTTTGAACCCCTTGTTTCACTTGAATAAAACCTTCTACCACCAAACCAAATGACTTGGACCATTTGACCATTTGCAAGAAGTCTTTTGAGTTTGCTTAATGATTGTTAGAGGGCAGATGGAATTGTGGGTTGTGGATTCATGATGAGTAAGTGTAGGGATCAAAGGAGTTAAGATAGGCCTTGATAAGTTAGAGTTGGATTGAGTTTTTGCTCCTGCTACTTGGTATGTTTGTGCAAGGTTATCAAGTTGAGAACTAAGAAGAGCATTCTTTTGGCTATGAGTCCCCTCCTTCAAACCTCTCCTCCTTAGTCCTTGCAAGTTTACTTGTGGACAAGTAAAGGACTAGTGTGGGGGAGTTGATGTCTTGCATATTTACATGTTTTTAGTTATCATATCTTATGCATTTTTTGCTCATTTAGATTAGGCTTTAGGCATCTTTAGGCTCATTTTGCATTCATAAGTCCCTATTAGGTGTTGGAGCACACTTTGGAGATATTGAAGATGTTTGGGAGTTTGGTGATGAAAAAGAGAGGTTTAAAGATAAACATGGACAAAGGCCTTAGAAGTATCTTCTGATGTTTATATTTGGTGGAGACATGGCTTTCTGAGTTAGCTTTCCAATGAAAGTGGTTTCAAGACATTTGGAGCAATATTGAAGGAGTTATGATCCATTGAGTTGAAGCATGTCAAGCCACCCGGGTGAAGACACCCGAGGCCAACCATCAAACCTTGCTTGGACGAGCTCAGGACGCGGCCAGGACGACCCGGGGACAAGCACCCGCACGTACTGATTGTGCTGGAAGCTTAGGACGGACGCGGACAGTTCAACCCGACCTAGACGACCCGCACGTCCTGCTGAAGAGACGAGCTCCGGACGCGGC
Source organism: Brassica nigra (assembly GCA_016432835.1). Classification (NCBI taxonomy): domain Eukaryota; kingdom Viridiplantae; phylum Streptophyta; class Magnoliopsida; order Brassicales; family Brassicaceae; genus Brassica; species Brassica nigra. The sequence continues at coordinate 17,581 of JAEACV010000692.1, forward strand.
CAGCACCACCCGAGGATGAAGCCGCGTATGAAGACGGACGCTGGACGTCCCACCCGGTCACACACACCCGCGCATGGAATCACCCGGGCAGGCACACAAGGCCTGAAGGACCCGCACGTCCTGATGGTGCTGACGCCAAGACACGCGGTCCAGATCACTGGACGCCCCATCCGCCATTCCAGCCCGCACCAGCAGACACCCGACTTCCCTCACCCGCCACTTCTACCTGCACGGGTTGGACTGAAGAGATGAGCTCAGGACGCGACCTCCCTCACCCGGCCAAGAAGACCCGCACTGCCTGATGGCCTGTTGGATGACGGACGCAAGCTCATACCCGGCCAGCCATACCCGGCCTAGAAGAAGGTCATCCGACCAGGGTATCCGAGCTTCTTCCTTTTGGAGCATTCTGATTGGTTTAGACCTCTAATCTTCTAAGGGCTTTTAGTCATTTTTATTCTATGTGTTTAGGGCTTTTAAGCCCACTATAAATACTCTCATAAACTCAAGTTTGAGACTTATGTTATTTATGATCTAAGAACAAAACCTTTGAGTAAAGCTTCATCTTTGATTTATTAATCCCATCTCATCTTGTGTTCTTGATTGTTTATCTCATCTCCTTTCTTTCTCTATATGTTTATGCTTGAATCTCTCATGGGTTTAAGAATAAGCATGTGGATTAGTGAGTAGATTCTTCTAAGATCCATGGGTTAGGGTGATAGTGAGTGATTAAGTTAGATCCAAGGTGTCTAGTATTAGATCTATCATTTCCTTGCATGGATTTGGTGTTTTTAAGCTATATTTGAGTTGGCCTCTCAAACATAGAGCTATAGGCATTTCATGCCCGGAAGGTGTTCTATGAAATGCCTGAACCAACTCATCTATGCTTTTAGCTTTCTTTGCCTAAGGGATTAGTTGTCTTAGAGGCTAGGATTGCTATTAGACTCATTCTCATTGTTTGCTTTGATCATTACAGCCAAAGGGATTTGGTGTACTTGGGTGATCATAGCAAAAGAGCATTCATCTAGGGATAGAGCTTGCTTAGTTTAGTTGTCTAGGCATAAGGATTAGATTGATTGAAAAGTTAGCATCTTGGATTGAAACTTAATCATTTGATATCAAGTCCCTACACCCATGGGTCTCACTCTCCTCATAAGAAAGAAAGTTTGCTTTTTGTTGTGTTTTACTTATTGTTCTAGTTTAATCATCATTCTCTCTAATGGTTGCATTTAGATTGAGCATAGGCTTGCATTCCCTCTGTTTCATTGTCACTTAGGACTGGTTCGACATTCTTATATACTACATCATTTGATTAGAATCTGAAAAGTTCTATCATCAGGGTCGCGTAAGTTTGACCCAGGGAGAAGCGTCTACATTCACAGTGCTTCGTGAAGTGTTGGCCTTGCGGGATTTGTTTGTATATATTAAGG
>JAEACV010000166.1:0-12894 GCA_016432835.1 Brassica nigra
GGTCTGGATCAAAAAGGGAAGAAAAAAAATAACCTGGGTCGACAGCGGGTTGTCTTGTGGTAGGGTTGGATCGGCCGACCGAGCTTCTTCCCCTTGCGTTAGCGTCCGTGCGGTCTGTTCCAGTCATCCGTCCCAGTATCAGGTCCAGCGTCGTCCGTTGTCCGTGCTTCGTTCCAGCGCGTATGTCGTCCAGCGCACACATCGTCTCTGCAGCGTTCTGGACGATCGTACGCTCCGTTCAGCGGGTATGCCATCCAGCGCTATGCAGCAGCGCTTTCGGCTCTCGAACAGTCGTCCGTCCAGCAGCGGTTATCCGTCTAGCATAAATCTGGCCTCGCGTTCGGTTCCTGATCGAGCCATCTGTCAGCGGGTTGCTCCACCCGGTAGATTCCACCAGGCGTTCTTGGCCAAAGACTGGCGGTTTGTCCTGGCGTCACTTCCTGGCGTTCCACCTTATTTCTCAGCCTTTCAAGCCTGATTCAAACCATCTCGACCATACTCATTACACTTCATCTAAATGTCTTGAAAAGAAATCCTAATGCAATATTTACAAGGATAGACATGGGACTTCCTCCCAAGTGAGCTTGTTTAAAGTCACTAACTTGACTTTGCCTCCTTTGAGATTAGGCTGGGGAAGGATCAGAGTGGGGTTGATGTCCCATTCTCCGTTGGTGTGGTGACCAAGTACTGCTTGATTCTCTGACCATTCACTGTGAAGTCACCACCTTGCTTGTTCAAGCACAATAGCTCCATAAGGTCTCACTTTCTTAACCACAAATGGAGCAGACCATCTTGACTTGAGCTTCCCTGGAAATATCTTCAGCCTAGAGTTATAGAGTAGGACTTGATCTCCAGCCTTGAACTCTCTTGAGGATGTGCTTGTCATGACATGGCTTAGTCTTCTCCTTGTAAATCCTTGAGTTCTCAAAGGCATCCATCCTTATCTCATCCAGCTCATTGAGTTGAAGAAGTCTCTTTTCTTTGGCACTCTTGATGTCAAAGTTCAGTAACTTAACAGCCCACAATGCCTTGTACTCAAGCTCTACTGGTAAGTGGCAAGCCTTCCCATACACAAGGTTGAAAGGTGTGGTACCCAAGGGAGTCTTGTAGGCTGTCCTATAGGCCCAAAGTGCATCATCAAGTTTATCTGACCAATCCTTCCTCTTAGTCCCAACAAGCTTCTCTAGAATGCCCTTGATTTCCCTGTTGGAGATCTCAACTTGACCACTGGTTTGTGGGTAATAAGATGTTGCCACCTTATGCTTCACTCCCTTCTTCTTGAGAAGTCCTTCAAACAACTTGTTAATAAAGTGTGAGCCTCCATCACTTATCACTACTCTGGGCACTCAAATCTTGGAAAGATAATGCTTTTGAACATCTTGACCACCACCCTAGAGTCATTTGTAGGGCTTGCCACTGCTTGAACCAGACACATATCAACAGCCACCAAGATGTAATTGTTCCCATATGAAGAAGGAAAGGGTCCCATGAAATCTATTTCCCATACATCAAACACCTCCACCTCAAGGATTGGGTTTTGAGGCATCTCAATTCTTTTAGTGATGTTCCCTCTCCTTTGGCAAGAGTTACACCTTGAGATGAAGTCTTGTGTGTCCTTGAACATATGTGGAAACCAAAATCCAGTTTGTAGAACCTTGGCCACTGTCTTGAAAGTACCAAAGTGGCCTCCATATGATGATCCATGGCATTGTGTGGGATCCCATCAAGTTCTTCTTTGGCCACTGCCCTTCTATAGAACTGGTCTCTGCAAAGGATGTAGAGAAAGGGTTCATCCCAATAGTACCTCTTCAACTTCTTGTAGAACTTCTTCTTAGCATAACCATCAAGATTCAATGGCTCCTTTCCAGTGACAAGGTAGTTCACAAAATCAGCATACCAAGGCTCCTTCTCATTAGATGCCTTGACCTCCTCAATCTTCTTACCAGTCTCACAAACTGCAACCACTGCTCTGATAGCCATGATCTTCTCCTCAGGAAATCCTTCATCAATAGGAATGCCACTCTCAATTCTCAATCTAGAGAGATGATCAGCTACACCATTCTCAATTCCTGGCTTGTCCTTGATCTCAAGATCAAACTCTTGAAGTAGCAAGATCCATCTCAAAATTCTTGGTTTTGCATCCTTCTTTGCTAAAAGATGCCTCAAAGCTGCAAGGTATGTGTATACAATGACCTTGGAGCCCACAGGTAACTTCTGAACTTCTCAAAGGCAAAGACTATGGCCAACAGCTCCTTCTCTGTTGTGGCATATCTCATCTGAGAATCATCAAAGGTTTTGCTCGCATAGTATATCACGTGGGTGGTCTTCTTGTCCTTCCTTTGTCCCAAGACAGCTCCAACAGCATTATCTCTAGCGTCACACATAATCTCAAAAGGGAGATCCCAATTAGGTGGCTGGACAATAGGAACATTAACAAGTTCACTTTTCATCTTCTTGAAGGCTTCAAGACATTCTACATCAAAGCTGAAAGTGGCTTCTTTTCACAGCAGCCTGGTCAATGGTCTAGCAATCATAGAGAAGTCTTTGATGAACCTCCTGTAGAATCCAGCATTGCCAAGAAACTTCTGATGTCCTTCATTGTCTTTGGTGGATGCAAACTAACCATCACTTCAATCTTGGCCTTGTCCACCTCAATCCCCTTTTCTGAAATCTTGTGCCCGCTGAATCCCTTCCTTGACCATGAGTGACACTTCTCCCAATTCATCACAATGTTGGTGTCTTCACATCTCTGTAGGACCCTGCAAAATTTGGACAAACAAGCAGAAAACGAAGATCCATAGACAGAGAAATCATCCATGAATACCTCCACTATATCCTCAATGAGATCCAAGAAGATAGACATCATGCACCTTTGAAGGTTGTTGGAGCATTACATAACCCAAATGGCTTCGATAAGCAAAGGTGCCATAGGGGCATGTGAATGTTATTTTCTCTTGATCATTGGGATGTATGGGGATCTGGAAGAACCTGAATACCCATCAAGCAATAGAAATGATGGTTTGCAAGTCTCTCAAGCATTTGATCAACAAATGGCAATGGAAAATGATCCTTTTCGATGCAGAGTTGAGCTTTCTATAATCAATACACATCCTATGGCCAGTTATGGTTCTAGTTGGTATCAATTCATCCTCGTCATTTTAACCACAGTGATACTGACCTTTCTTTGGGACAATATGCACAGGAGATATTCATTTAGAATCTGAAATAGGATAAATAACACTAGCATCTAAGAGTTTAAGAATCTCCCTCTTTACAACATCCTTCAGGTTAGGATTTAACCTTCTTTGATGCTCTATAGAAGTCATTGATTCATCCTCAAGATGTATCCTTTGCATGCACAAAGAGGGGATATCCCTTAGTATCATCTAGTGAGTACCCTATTGCTTTTCTAAACCTTTTAAGTGCTTTCAAGAGTTGTGATAGCTCAAATTCAGTAAGTTCACTACTCACAGATGAGGGTAAGTCTCATTAGGGCCTAGAAATGCATACCTTACACCATGGGGAGAGGTTTAAGCTCCACTTTTGGTGCCTTGAGCTCACTCAATCATCTTGTTGGATGCCCTCTTGTTGAGTGGTTGAGGCTGCATGATTAACCACTGATGGCAGCTCCTTATACTGATCCTCAACATCAATCCTGGTGTGTGAATCCAAGTTCCTTCGTAGGCATCACTCTCCTTGTTTTCAACCACTTGGACCTCTCTATCCATTGTCAAAGCATGCTGTAAAGGGTCCTCAAGTGCCAACTCTTCAAGTACCAACTCTTCAAAGTTCATCAGCCATGGCTTCCATCTCTTCAATGTAGAATGCCTGGCCTTGTAGGGTTGGCTTCTTCATTATCTCGTTGATGTCGAAGTGGAGTGTGCCTTTCCCAAGTGAAGATCAATCTTGCCTTCTTTCACATTTATGATTGCTCCTGCTGTGGCTAAGAATGGTCTTCCAAGGATCAAGGGTCTCTAGCTTCCTCATCCATCTCTAGCACCACAAAATATGTAGGGATCTCACATTCCCCACCATCACAGGAGATCTTCTAAAATGCCAACTAGGAGCTTTCCAGATCTATCAGCCAGCACCAATGAAAGCCTGCAATTCTTATACTGAGTGAAACCGAGCCTCCTTGCAACTGGCAAGGCATGAGGCTAACACTAGCTCAAGATCACAAAGACATCTCCCAAACTCCATAGGACCAATAGCACAAGGAAGTTTAAAGCATCCTGGATCTTCTAGCTTCTTGGGGATGGTCAACCTCTTGATAATGGCACTGCACACATGAGTAAGGATCATCATGCCCTCCATCTCTTTCTTCTTAGCAGCTACAGCATCCTTCAAGAATTTGTCGTATTGAGGAACAAGCATGAAGGCGTCTATGATGGGCATTGTGACCTGAACCTCACTCATTTGCTTCTCAAACAAAGCTTTGTACTTCTCAACAATTGCCTCTTGAATCTTCTAGGGAATGGGAGCTTGGGCTCATAAGGAGGGGGAACAAAAGAAGTTTCCTTTGCTGGAGTAATAACTTCACCATGTTTCACTGTTTTCTTCTCTTCTCCAACCTTCCCTTTATACTTAGCTTCCACTATCTTCTATAGGATCTCATCATTGACCTTCTTATTCACAATAACCACATCATCATCTATGATGATGGCCACCTCCACCTTGTTTCTCATCATCCTTGGTGAGAATTCTTGGAGCAACTCTTTACCACTCCTTAGGGTGATTGCCTTCATTATTTCCTTGGGGTTTTGCTCTGGCTTTCCAGGTAATGACCTTGTTGGCGACCTGGCTGAGAGTTCATAGAAGCAAACTGGTTCTCCAAAGCTTTGATTTTGTTGTTGAGCTCATTGTAGCTACCATCAATCTTAGTGTGAGCGTTCTTGAACTCATGGCGATGTCCTTTGCTGTTCTTGACTGAGCTTCCAATATTTGCTTGAACATGGACTCCATACTTGAATCGAGCTTTAGCTTGAGAAGAGCTTCCTTGAGATTGAGTAGACTGATTGCCTTGATTGCTGAAACCAGGAGGGATGTTATGTCTAGGCTGATAGTTCCCTTGCTGAGTGTTTTGCTTGGGCTGATATACTCCTTGCTTGTTGTTCGAATAATACCTTTGCTGGTAGTTGTTGTACTGAAAGTTAAGTTCCTTCCTGTACCAAGTACCATTGTTGTTGGTGAAGCATAGCTCTTCTTGGCCTTCCAACCATCAACCTCATTGACCTTAGGAGGAGCCTCTTGACTAGGACCACCCACAAAGTTCATCTGCTCTGTTTAGCTTGGTTAGCAAGAAGCAAATCCATCTTCTCTTGCAAGGACTTGATCTCCTTCTTTGTCTGCTTGTCATCAGCTCTGTTGGCTCTGTCGTGCTCTCGACTGTAGACTGAATCTGTAAGACCCGATCCCGGCCAACTAGGCGCGGTCGACGCCTTACGTCGCTCGCTCCATACACTGACCGAACCTCTAAATTTTTTAGCCCTTTATTCAAAACATAGCCCATAGGCGCTAACTCAGATCTAAGCTCAAGACTACTGTAGTCAGTTCTAGCTTAGATCAATTCAACTACTGCATAGCGGAATCACCGACGAATCACCCTAGCCTTGGTTAGTATACACAATGTTGGGGTCAAAATCGGTCAACGACGAAATCGTCACCCGAAAGTCCTCGAAAGACAAACCAAGTGGCGATCAAAACCAAGAAGCGGATCATCACTCGATCAACTCACAAGAAGGCATGAGCGGACCGTGAGCCCGGGGATCACCGAGCAAGCAGGCACCGGTGGGCGCAGGAGGACCGCGGCAGGCTTGCCCTGTCCGACTGGCGCGGCAAGGGTCCTGGTTCCCATCTATGCAATCGTCACCGTGATCTCGAACGGCGCCATCTTGGTCCCTTAAACCCATGTCGGATTGTCCATGAACTATAATAATTCTTCCGTAAAGCTTTCTCGATTGTTCAAAAGATAATCTTTTAAACGTCTAAAGCAAGAAACCAAATTTCTCAAACCCTTGAAAACGGTCATCTCTAAACCTACGGTAAAGATCTGTCCAAACTCAAAGATTTCCCGCCCGGAGCGACTAGCGGGGAAAGATCGAACAACGGAAAACCAACGGACTGCAAGGCGTCCTGGCCGGCGGCGCAGCGTCCGCAGCGGGCCGACCTGGCACAGCGGCACACCGGCCTGGCGCTGGCGGCAAGCCCGGCGCCGGTCGGCGGTCCTCGTCCTGGTCTCCGGTCCCATCATGCTCGGTCTGATCCCACCTTGGCTTGTTTGGATCAATCTTGTGAGTTTGAATGCGATCCGGTTATTCTAAAACACCAAACATCGACTATCGAGGTGGGGTTCGCCGGAAAAACGAAACCTTCAAAGACTGTTCTTTGAAAAACGTAACAATTTCTAAGCGGCCCGACCTGGCCAAGCCCCCTACGATTTTCGAAAGGAAGGATAACTATGACGGTTTATCCTTATCCTCACATAAGAGATAAGTGTCAAGTTTCCAAAAGATAAATGTCAAGTTTCCAGAAGATAAATGTCAAGTTTTCGAAGATAAATGACAAGTTTCGATAAACCACGAAGATGGGCGAAAATGGAAAAAGCCGGTTCAGCCAGCGAAGATAGACCGTCTTAAGAAGAGTATATAAGGAGAGCTTTGGGCGAGAGCAAATCATCACCAAACTTCCAGAGCACTTAGCACTTAGAGTGTTTTAGCTTTCTCTTTCTGTTTTCATTAGCGAGCTGCGACTCAACTAGGTTAGATCTAGGCTGCGGACTAAGCGGACCTTTCGACAGCTCTTGTAGCTTATTTCTTACCTGTTGTTCACGCTCAAAGCGAATTCAGAAATAAGATCTTTTCCGCTCTACTTTACGATTTTACTTTTCAACTTAAACTCTCATTGATTGTATAGTGTGCGGCCCAGCAGATATCCGGGACCTTCAAGGAAGATCGAGTTAACTTCGGTTTTCCTCCACAAATCTTATCGGAAATTGGCGGTGTGAATTTGGTTCCCACAGTTTGGCTAGAAGGAGGGTTACGGATCTATCTATCTACGCAACTGCACCGCTTTCGATCATGTCTACTGCGTCACCAAAGATCAGCCAGCTAGGCGGAACACCGTCGCGCAACGTTGAAGACTCACAGCTGGAGATCGTCCACAGTCCTGCTGATGCAAACACTGAAGCTCAGGCAGATGAAGGAACTGTTTTCCTCCGCCCGAGCACGGAGCGGAACAACAGAAAAGCTGATAACCTCGCTCACAAAACAGGTCGACACCTTAACTGCGAGGAGAAAGTTGCAGCGGATCCACCAAGGCAGCGGCGAAGACTTCGACCGGATCTCGAAGCGAGAAAAAGATGCCCGAAAGAGCCCACTCCGGCTCGAAAGGACAGCAAAGCGACCTCGCAGAACCTTCCACTCCGGCTCAGGAAACAAAGCGGCGTCGGCGCTCGATCTAGATATCAGCGACCAATCGGATCCTTCCGATGAAGGCGTGACATCCACCAGGAGGACCGAAGCCAGTCCGCGGCGGCGGTATCGCCGAAAGGCCCATGACAGAAGAGGAAGAAGAACTCTACTGGATGGAGCAGGAAGAACTTCGCGGAGGATCAAACTCGGATCCATCAAAACCAGCGCGGCGAAATCGGAGCGCCCGGTAACAATAGCGAGATCCATGATCTCCGAATCTCTTAAGAAGACCGTGGCGAAATGAAAGCGGTGAAATCGCCAAATCCATCGGCTGACCAGTTCCGCTAGATCGATAGACTTCGAGGAAGCACGGAAAACGCCGTTCACGCTTGGATCCGGAAACGCATCTTAGACCAGGAAAATCAAAATCCGGTCTATGGCGGTCAGACGGATCCTAAGTCGCACCTGCAGTCTTTCCAGATCGCAATGGGTAGGTGCAAACTCGAGGCTTGAGCGAGGCGGGTCATTGTCTTCTCTTCGTCGAGCACCTCAAAGGCTGCTTTCGAATGGTTCTCGGCTCAAAGGAACTCCGGGAAGCTTCCGCCAACTGCCTCGGCGTTCCTCAAACAATACTCCATGTTCATGGATAGAGAGCGTCGGCGTTGACCTATGGAGTCTAGCTCAGAAGGAGGGCGAGGTAAGCTCGCGACTTCATCGCGAAGGTTCAAACTGGTGATGGCGAAGTAGCGGGCATCAGCGACAATGTCATAATCGGCATACGAGGAAGACTCTCGGTATAAGTCGAAGTTCGAAAATGGATACTACTGGAAATGCAGCGGACAATCCAGGATACCCTCCACAAAACAGCGGACTTCATCATCATGGAGGAAGAGATGAAGCTTCTATCGCGAAACCGCGGACCACAGAAAGCGTCCTCGAAAAGAAACCCTCGTAGCGACAAAAGCGTCCATCACGAAGGGGAAGGCGCCAAAGCGAGCATAACTTCGCCATCAACTCGGAGCAAGGAAAACCTCTGGAAACACCTGGACCAGGAACCAGTACAAGGATAATTCCTACTGCGAGTTCCACGAAACAAGAGGTCACTCCGCTGAACTGCAAGGTTCTGCCGGCTCGCCCGCCAAACGCCTCACCGGCCCGAACTATCAAAGGTCAAAGATAAAAGACCTGCGGACTCTGAGAACCAACAAAAGGACGCGAGGACCAATGCGACGAAAACCAATCGAAGGCGACGAAGGCGGGAGAAACAACAACAATCGCGGTCATGATCATCGGAGGATCACAGTTCTACCAAGACTCAGTCGTCGATCGATAAAGCATACGGGCGAAAAGAAGACGTTCTAACTGGTTTCCGGATAGCGATATTCCTAACAGCGATCACTTTGAAGAACAGAAACTGTCCGAATCGACAAGCCTCATTGCGATCCTTTGGTTATCGACCTGGTAATCAGGATCTCGAGGTGGCCACATCCTCGTCGATACAGGAACGGTCAACGTTATCTTCAGCGACACCCTCTACAGGATGAAGATCCCACTTGGGGAAGTCGTTCCTGAGCCAAAACCTTTGACTGGGTTCTCGGTCACTTCCATGACCCTCGGAAGAATTAAGCTCCGGTCATGGCGAAAGAAGTCACAAAATCGTCGAGTTCGCGGTAGTCGACAACCCGACCATCTACAAGCGCCATCATGGGAACCCCTTGGATCAACTCCATGAAGGCAGTACCATCCACATATCACCTCGGCATCAAATTTCCGACTCCAGCGAATCGCAGCCATCTGGGGTAGTCGAAACAGTCGAGACTCTGTTACCTAGCCGAGTTCAAACTGCGAAAGATCGGGCAGGCAACCCGAAGCGAGCAAAGGAATCACACAACATTCACGAAGACTTCGAAAAGATGATCGAGAATCATTCAAACGGCAGCGATTCAAGACAGCGACAAAGCCTCGAGTCCACCGCCATAAAAGCAGACAGCTCGACCCCGCTGAAACCGCTGATCCAACCAACACGATCGGGCGGCAGCGCCGCGGGGTAAAAGCGTTTCGACAACTATCAGAACTCTGAGATGGCTTGATCCTCGAAAGAGATCGTAGGGCAGCTTCGACCCGCGAGTTCAGCTATCCTCCTCACCAAAAGGGGGGTAGATGCGTATACTCCTATACTCCCACAAAAGCGAAATATCCGCACATTTCGAATTTTGAAATTTTTAATAAAATTCTTTCTATCTTTTATGCTCATTAGCATAAACGCCCGAAAACGAAAATCATATCTTGAAAAGCGCGAGGCGTCGCTTCTGAAAAAGATAACAAAACTCGTATCATCCGCCAAAACAGTCCACCTGCGACTTAAAACAACTTATGCCCGTCGATTGGCCCGGCGGACGCTTTTCGAAGCGTTTCACTCAAATACAAACTCGTAGTCAGACTACAAGGTCCTCTTACATCCGACAAGGATATCATAGCGCGCTATACAAGAAACCCAAAATTTTGGTTTAAGCGTCTCGGATAAACTCGAAGATAGCTCGATTCTTTTAACACAAGTCATATAAGCCCGTGACTAGTCGCGGACTTTAAACGAAAGAATCAGGAAGAAATCACTAACAGGCAAAGCGAAAGCCGATCAGTCAGCACAGCCTTAAAGCTGAGAGTAAGCCTAGGTCTTGCCCTAAACCCAGTCTTGCTGGATCTTGACATCACAGGACATAGTATGGTATCACGAGATCCCAAAACATGTCTCTTATTAACACACCTAAAGCGCTCGCTAAAAGTAGCATACGGACCAGCGACAAAAAAGTTAGGATACGAAGTGACTACTCGCATTCTTTCCTCTACACTTGCGAAAGTATAAATCAAAACAAAAGCGAAATCTAGCAAATTTTCATATTTATAAAGTCCGAAAAGGCGGCGGATTCTAAGCCACCAGCGGCCAGTCCCAAAACATAAGAATGCAACCTCCAGCGATGCAGAATAAAACTCTAAAAAGCGGCCACGGCCAAAACATACGATTCACAAAGGAAGTCAACATCGAGAAATCCAGATGCGGAAATCCCGAATGAACCTGCAGGCTGGTCCACTTCCTGTTCACGCCTGGCGTTCCCACCACCCTCGGCGTTCTCATCGGCTCCGGCCTCCACCGTATCCTCGGAAACCTCGATAGGTTCCCATAGTCTCGGACTCTTTCTTCAACCGGAGGAACCAAGGACTCAGCATGAGCGCACTTTCGGCCATAAAGTCCTTCATCTCAGCGATCTCGGAATCAAAGAAATCCGGGTTCGAGACTTGTAAAGGTTCTGACCGAGCCCGGCACTCGAAATCGCCAACAAACTCCTGAGCTTCTTTAAAACATTGAAACTCAGCAGAAGCGATTCCGCCCGTCTCGCCACCTCAGCTTCGACCATCCTCCTTCCTCTCCTTTCGCCCGAACAAGAGCTCGAGCATGAAGCTCAGCTTGCATTCTGCCTTTACCTCTTGTCGAACGGAAGAGCTCTCGAGCTTCCTGGTCTTGAAGTTAGCGATCCTGGACTTCTTGGAAACTTGAGTCGGCGCATTGCCAAACACTCTTAGTCCCTGCACAAATTCAAGACCAATAAACATACATATATCGGAATCAAGAATACGGTTAAGAGTTCAAAGAACAAAACCTCATTGATCGCTGGGAACCCTCGGCAAAACCCATTGCCTCTTCTCTTCCTCTAGCGACTCATCAGTAACAAACTCGGGAGAAGACCTTCAAAAAAGTTGTTGGGAAGAGGAAAATCGCTGGCTCGCCTTTTTCCGTTGGAACAAAACTAGGGTTTTCCTCAGCGGTGAAGGATCTTCGAACCTTCCCCACCATCGATCTCTTTCCCTTCTGAGATCTCTGTTTTACGCCTCAGTCGGAGGCCGGTAACCGGTTGGGCGTCATCACGATGGGACAGGGTCACCGGGACGGTAAAAGCCTTACTGCGTCTCGAATCCGTTTGAGTGAAGGACTTCCAGAAAAGCGGTCTTTGTGAAGGAGGTCCCTCTTGCGAAAAGATCGCCATGCAAATGCGCCAGCCCGTTATCTACAAAGCGGAACTTTTCATTAAAACTTCGCACTTCGGAATAGCGAAATAGACGGCGAGTTTTCATCATCATACCTCGGTTGAAGTTCCATGCATCGCGGAAATAGATGGAGGCAGCTCTCCTCGACAGACTCACCATCTATTCGGACATAGAAAAAGCGTTCCTGCCGACTTAGGGTTCGAAGTGGTCCCTGAATTATAGCCATATCCTTCTTGGGCAGCATGGGTATGTAACCAGCTCCCGTCGGCCGAGAGTGCTCCAAAGGCCTTGAAATCACCAGGACTGAGATCGATCCCGAGCTCATAACTTGAGATCAATCGCATGAGCCAACTCTCGAGGCAGGAGGCTGAGACCCGATCGAAGTTAGTGATGAAGCGCCGCGAACAATGGTGCGGGGGATCGGGAACCACATCGCGGTAATAAATCAAGAAGGCCTCGTAACATGTAAAGAAACCTTAGGATTCCTGCGCCTCGTTACGTGAGGGGATCGAATTTGACTCCCGGGAACCTGGTAAAATCTCGAAGAACCAGAGATATTCCACGAGAAACCAAGCTTCGGCGTAAAGAGGACCAGGCTGCCTCGGAGGTCTCCTCGGAATAGGGATATCTGGCAGTGATGGGGCGAACCCACAAGGAGCTCCGTATCGCATTTCTTAGCTTCCTCCTCGACAAACTCCTCTTGTTTCACCGTCGCGTGGGCAGGAGAATCACAGGAAGAATGGGAAGAATTTCTCTTTGAGGATCTTGAAGACATTATTCTTAGAGAGAGAAAGGATTCTTGAGAGAGAATGATTTTTATGGTGAAGTAAGAATGAATGAGATTTCTTACTCCCTCCTTATAGAAGATAAAATCACTATTTACCCGACTTTGACAAGCGATTCGTCTACACACCATCCCATACGGCTAAACCTGAAGCCAGGACCGAAGGGCACTACGGTTCCTAGCTAGGCTGGCTAACTTTAGAGGTCAAAATGGGTCAGCAGCCGAAATGCGTCACGAAAGTCCTCGAACAAACCAAGTAATGATCAAAACCAGAAATGGATCATCACTCGATGAACTCACAAGAAGGCATGAGCGGACCGTGAGCCGGGGATCAGCGAAGGCAAGCAGGCACCGGTGGACGCAGGACCGCGGCAGGCGACAGGCTTGCCCTTCGTCTGGCGCCCGGCGGCAAAGTCCTGGTTCCCATCATGCTGTCGTCTCGTGATCTCGGGCAGCGGCCCATCTTGGTCCCTTAAACCCATGTCGGATTGTCCATAAACTATAATGAATTCTTCCTGAAAGCCTTCGATTGTTTAAAAGATCATCTTTTAAGCGTCGAAACTTCGAAACCACATTACTCGAGCCATGAAAGCGGTTATCTCAAACTGCGGTAAGATCGCACCAGCTCAAGGATTTCCCGATGCGGAAGCGATAACGGGA
>JAEACV010000934.1:0-23728 GCA_016432835.1 Brassica nigra
AGCTCTTGTAGCCGATTTCTTTGTTTGTTGTACACGCCAAACGAATTCAGAAATAAGATCTCTTTCGCTTCTACTACATTTTTATTTTACAACTTTTAATCTCCATTGATTGATTGCGGTGTGGCCCAGCAGATATCCGGACCTTCAAGGAAGATCGGGTTAACTCGGTTTTCCACAAATCGCTTATCGGAAATTGACGGTGTGAATTTCGTTCCCTACGCTTTGGCTAGAAGGAGGGGTTACGGATCTATCTATCTCGCGAATCGCACGCCGATCATGTCTACTGACGCCACCAAAGACCAGCCAACGCTAGACGGAACACCCGCCGACGCCAACGCTGAGAAGACTCTAACCGGAGATACGCCCACAGTCACTGCTGATGCAAACACCGAGCCAGACAGATGAAGGAACTGTTCACCTCCGCCCGGAACGGCGAAAACAACAAGCTGATAACCTCGCCGCAAAACAGGTCGACACCTTAACTGCGAGGAGCAAGTTGCCGCCGCTGATCCACCAAGGCACAGCGCCGCGCAGAAGACTCGACTTCGATCTCCCGGAGAACGAGAAAAGATGCCTCAGAGAGTCCACCCCGAGGAAACGGTCCAAAGGACAGCAAACGACTGCAGAACCTTCCACCCCGCTACGGAAACAAGGAAAGCGACGCCGAGCGATCAATCTGATATCAGCACCAATCGATCCTTCCGGCGAAGACGCTGACATCCACCCTAGAGGACCTGGCCAGTCCGCCGCAGACGGTATCCTTCGAGAGGCCCATGACATAAGAGGAGGAAGAACTCTACCGATGGAGCAGGAAGAACTCGCGGAAGATCAAGCTCGATCCATCGCGACCAGCCGACAAACTGAGGAACGCCGTAGCAATAGCGAGATCCATGATCTCCGCGAATCTCAAAAAAGACCGCGGGCCGGCGGAAAGCGTGAAATCGCGAATCCATCAGGCTAACCAGTTCCCCTCGAGATCGATAGACTTCGAGGAAGCACGGAAACGCCATTCACCGCCGGATCACGGAAACACGCATCTCAGACCTGTGGAAAATCAAAATCCCGGCCTATGACGGTACGACGGATCCTAAGGCGCACCGCAGTCTTTCCAGATCGCAATGGGTAGATGCAAACTCCCGAGCTTAACGAGACGCTGGTCATTGTCTTCTTCGCCGAGCACTCAGCGCTGCGCCAATGGTTCTCCCGCTCAAAAGGAACTCCATCGGAAGCTTCCGCCAACTGGCCTCGGCTTTCAAACAATACCCATGTTCATGGACAGAGAAACGTCCGACGTGGACCTATGGAGTCTAGCTCAGAAGGAAGACGAAGTCGCCCGCGACTTCATCTAAGGTTCAAACTGGTGATGGCCAGAGTAATAGGCATCAGCGACAATGTCGCATCGACGCTCGAGGAAAACTCTCGTACAAGTCGGTTCAAAGTGGATATTACTGAAAAGCCGCTGACAATCCAGGATACTTCCACAAAGCAACGGACTTCATCATCATGGAGGAAGAGATGAAACTTCTATCGCAGAAGCACGGATCGCAGAAACCGCCCTCAAGAAGAAACCCTCTCGTGAACGACAAGAACGCCCATCACGGCGGAAGACGCTCCAAGGCGCAGCATAACTACGCCATCAACTCGAGCAAGGCAAACCGGACACCTGGACCAGGAACCAGTACAAGGATAATTCCTACCGCGAAGTTCCATCAAACCAGAGGTCACTCCACCGCTAACCGCAAGGTTTCGGCGCCGCTCGCCGCAAAGCTCCTCACCGCTAACTATCAAAGGTCAAGAGTATAAAGGACTTGCCTGACTCCGAATCCCAAAGACCAACAAAACTGCTCCCGAGGACCGCTAACCAAAATCAATCGGGTGAAAAACGGGAAGGAGACAGACGACCAAGGAACAACAACAGTCGCCGAGGGTAAACATGATCATCGGAGGATCGAGTTCTACCAAGACTCGTCTCGCCGATAAAAGCCTACGGGCTTAAAAAGCCGGTGACAAGTTCCAACTGGTTTCCGGATAGCGATATTTAACCACACGCATCACTTTCGAACAGGAAACCGCCGGAATCGACAAACCTCAATGCGATCCTTGTTATCGACCTGGTAATCCAGGATTCAAGCGGCCGCAGATCCTCGCGTGGGAAGTAAATCGCGACCACAAATTAAGTTGATTTGAGGAAAGCTAGTGAACCAAGCCTTCCTCGGTCCCGGATATCTGCTCCGCATACCCACACAATCAGTTCGACAAAGAAAATATGAAACGAAATAAAAATCGAAGAAAAAGAATAGAGCAAGAGATTTTATTCGATCCGCTGCCGCTGAACAAATGTAAGAGCCTTGGCTACTTAGAGCTGTCGCAAATAATGCTAAGTGCAGTTTGCCTGGACGCTTTGTGATCTGGTTTGTTTTGCTCAAAGCTCTCCTTATATACCCTCCTATGACGGTCCATCTTCCTCGGCTGAGTTGGGCTTTTTCCATTTTCGCCCATCTTTGTGTTTATCGGAAACTTGACATTTATCTTCGGAAATCTCGACATTTATCTGAAACTTGATATTTATCTCTTATGGAAACTTGACATTTATCTCTTATGTGAGGATAAAGATAAACCGCCATAGTTATCCTTCTTTCGAAAATCGCACGGGCCGCTTTTGGCCGCTACCGCTTAGGTGTTTTTACCTTTCGAAGGACAGTCTTTGAAGGTCTCGTGTTTCCGGGAACCTTAATTCCTTGTTTAGTCGAGGAAGTGGCTCTGAAGTAACCGCGGATCATACCAAACTTGCGTAGATTGATCCGAACAAGCTAAGATGGGATCGAACCGCACGATAGGAACGACCGGACGAGGCCGGACCGACGCCGGCCGACTCGCTGACGGTGCCGGGCCGCCAGTCGGGTGCCGCGGGCGCCAGGTCGGGGTACCACCGGGCGCCAGGCCGCCGCTGCGGACGGTGCCGCCGCGCCAGCCGGGTGCCGCCGGGCGCTAGGGTTGCCTGCCAGGCCCCGCCGGGCGCTAAGCCGGGTGCCGCTGGCGCAGGCCGCCTGCTTCGGGTGCCGCCGCGCCAGGCCAGCCTGCCAAGGCCTCCGCTGCCGCCGCCAGGCCGGTGCCGCCAGCTTGTCCGGGCCCGCTGCGGACGGTGGCCGCCGCTGTGGCCAGCTCGCCGCCGGGCGCCAGGGTCGGTGCCGCTGGCGCCAGGTCGCCCGCCCCGCCGCTTAGGCCAGCTCCGCTGTCGCCGGGGTGGCCGCCGGGCGCTGGGCCAGCCCAGGCTCAAGGTGGCGTCGCCGGGCGCCAGGTTGGTGCTCGCTTGTGGCCAGCGCCAGCGCCCGGTGTCACGGCCGCCAGGCCGGGTGCCGCTGGTTTAGCTCATTCCGCTGCGTCGTTGGTGCCAGGCCGCCTTGCCGTCCATGGGTTTGTTCGATCTTTCCTCGCCGCCGCTTATGGAAATCTTTCGAAGTTTTGGGAGGGTCTCTAGTCGTAGATCTCGAGATAATTGTTTCCAACGAGATTCCGCGAGTATCGATTTTGAGATGGACTTAGATCTTCAGATTTTCCGTCAGCCGAGGATGAGAGCAATGTGGTTCGAAGTTTTAGATATGTTAAAAGATGAATCTTTTAAACAATCCAGACATATGGGTTTCAAGGGACCAGGATGCTGTCATCGCCCGAGATCGCAGACGAGATTGATGGGCCAGGATCTCGCTGGCCAGATGGGAGTGGACGAGCCTTCGTGAGTTTTATCGAGCGACGATCCGCTTTTGATTTGATCGCTTGGCTTTTTCTTTTCGAGGACTTCGGGTGACGATTTCATCATTGACCGATTTTGACCCCAACAGTTAGTTCCCCTAGCTAGGAACCAGAGCCTGTCGGATCCTAGCTCGTATAGCCGCGGTGGGAAAGTGTTGAGATGTAATCGCTCGTCAAAATCGGGTAAATAGTGATTTTACCTCCTTTATATGGAGTAAGAAATCTCTTTCTTACTTCATCACAAGGTTTTACTCTCTCTCAAGAATCCTTTCTCTTCAAGAACAATGTCTTCAAGATCCTCAAAGAGAAACTCTTCTTCCCATTCATCTCGATGACTCTGCCCATGTAACGGTAAAGCAGAGGAGTCGGTCGAGGAAAAGAGGAATGCGATACCGAAGCCCTGTAGGTTCGCCTCTATACCGCCAGAGATCCCTGTTCAAGAGGCCTCCGAGGCAGCCTGGTGCTCCTTTGGCGCCGAAGCTCGGTTTCTCAGAAATATCTCTGTTCTTCGAGATTTTTACCAGGTTCCCCGGCGGAGTCAAATTTCGATTCCCGCTGGTAACAGAGTGCAAGGAATCCTCCCGCAAGATTTCTTTACATGTTACGGCTTTACGCATCGCCGCATGTGGTTCCCAATTCTGGTGCCATTGTTCGTGGCGCTTCACCGCTGAACTTTCGATCAGCCAACTCAGCCGCTCCTGCCTTGAGAGTTGGCTTGGCGCATTCATTGCTAGCTACGAACTCGGATTGATCTTGGTCCCGATGATTTCAAGGTCTTTGGGGTACTCGCCGACGGGAGTGACGGTTACTATTCCATGCTGCCTAGAAGGATATGGCCGTGATTCAGGGACTACTTCAATCCCAAATCGTGGCAGGAGCTGCTTTCTTTGTTCAAATAGATGGCGAAGTCTGTCGAGGAGAGCTGCCTCCCATCTATTTCCGCGGCATGGAACTTTAACCGAGGTAATATGACGAAAATTCTGTTATCTATCTCACTTTTTCGAAGCGTCTTTGACAAAATTTTCGCTTTGTAGGAACAACCCTACCGCATTTGCCTGGTAACGCCATTAAGAGAGATCTTCTTCGCCAAAGGCCGCTTTTCTGGAAATCCTTCACCTCGAACGGATCCGGAGATGCGTTAACCTTTATCGTCCCGGTTCTGTTCGCCGCGACGACGAACCTGTTACCGTGGTTCCTTCTCGAGGCGCAGAGGTCTCGTAAGGGGAAGGAAATCGACGATGGGGAAGGCTCGAAACCCTTCACCGCTGGGAGAAAACCTAGTTTTGTTCCAACGGAAAAGATGGAGCCAGCGGTTTTCCACCTATCAACTTTTGATGGCCTTCTCCGAGTTTACTACTGATGAGTCGGAGGATGAGGAGAAACAACGGGTTTTGCCGAGGGCTCCCAACGCTCCAACGAGGTTTGGCCCTTCAACTTCTTTAACCTTGCGCTTGAATCAGATATGAGCATGCTTGCTGATCTTGAGTTTCATGCAGGGACTAAGAGTGTTTAGCGAGGCTTTGACTCGAAGCCGCAAATCCAGGATTGCTAACTTCAAGACCACGGAAGTGGAGCGAGAGCTTTTCCGTTCCGCAAGAGGTGAAGGCACAGAACGCCGGCAAGCTGAGCTTCATGCTCGGCTCGCACGGGCGGAAAGGAGAGGAAGAAGGATGGTCGCAGCGAGGTGGCAAGACGGGCGGAATCGCTTGCTGCTGAGTTTCAATGCTTTAAAGAAGCTCAGGAGTTTGTTGGTGATTTCCGCGAGTGCCGAGGTTCGGTCAGAATCTTTACAAATCTCGAACCCAGATTTCTCTTCGATTCCGAGATCGCTGAAATGAAGGATTTCATGGCCGAAAGTGTGCTCATGCTGAGTCCTTGGTTCCTCCTAGAAGAAAGAGTCCGAGACTATGGGAACCTATCGAGGTTTCCGAGGATACGGTGGAGGTCGGAGCCGATGAGAACACCGAGAATGGTGGGAATGCTCGAGGTGTGAATGAAGAAGTGGACCAGCCTGCTAGTTCATTTGGGATTTCTGCATCCGGATTTCAACGCTGACTTTTTGTGAATTGAATTTTCTGGCCGTGTGGCCGTTTTAGTAATTTTATCCCGCGACCGCTGGAGGTTGCATTCTTATGTTTTCGGACTGGCCGTTGGTGGCTTTGAATCCCGCCGCCTTTGGCGCTTTTATGAATATGAAAATTTGCGTAGATTTCGCCTTTTGTTTTGATTTATACTTTCGCCAAGTGTAGAGGGAAGGATGAGTAGTCACTTCAGATCCTAACTCTTTTCGCCGCTTGGTCCGTGATGCTACTTTTAGCCGCTTTAGGTGTAAGCTTATAAGAGACATGTTTTGGGATCTCGATACCATACTATGTCTGTGAGATGTCAAGATCCAGCAAGACTGGGTTTAGGCAAGACCTAGGTTTACTCTCAGCTTTGAGGCTGTGCGATGACTGATCGGCTTTCGCTTTGCCTGTTAGTGATTTCTTCCTGATTCTTTTCGCTTAAAGTCCGCTGACTAGTCGGGCTTATATGACTTGTGTTAAAAGAATCGAGCTATCTTCGAATATATCCGAGACGCTAAACCAAAATTTTGGGTTTCTTGTATAGCGCTATGATATCCTTTGTCGGATGTAAGAGGACCTTTGTAGGTCTGACTACGATTTTGTATTGAGTGAACGCTTTATGAGCGTCCGCCGGGGCCAATCGACGGGCGGAGTTTATTTTAAGTCGCTGGTGGACTGTCTTTGCGGATAATACGAAGTTTTGTTATCTTTAAGAAGTGCGACGCCTCGCTTTTGAAGATATGATTTTCGTTTTTCCGGCTGATGCTTTTAAGTAAGTATAAAAGATAGAAAGAATTTTATTAAAAATTTCGAGAAGTTTAAAGTACATATGCGATTTTTCGCTTTTGTGGGAGTATAGGAGTATACGCACTCCAGTCCCCCCCATTTTGATGAGGGGATAGCTGAACTCGCCGGGCTTCGACGAGCTGCCTACGCATCTCTTTCGAGGATCAAGCCATCTCAGAGTTCTGATAGTTGCCGTGGACGCTTTTACTCCTCGGCGTTGCCGCTCCGATCGTGCTGATCGGATCGTGGTTTGTGCGGGGTCGAGCTGTCCGCTCTGGCGGTGGATCTGTGAGGCTTTGTCGCCGCCTTGAATCGCTGCCTGTTCGGATGATTTTGATCATCTTTCTTCGAAGTCTTCGGAATGTTGTGTGATTCCTTTGCTCGCTTTGGGTTGACCGCAGGGGCGTTCCGATCTTTTCGCAGTTTGAACTCGGCTAGGTAACAGAGTCTCGACTGTTTCTGGCTACCCCTGATGGCTGCGGTTCCGGCCGAGTCGGAACTTGATACCGAGGTGGTATGTGGACGGTACTGCCTTCATGGAGTCGATCCATGTGGTTCCCATGATGGCGCTGTAGATGGCCGGGTTGTCGATCATGCAAACTCGACATCTTTGTAACTTCCTTCATGACTGGGAGTTTAATTTTCCCGAGGGTCATGGTAGTGACGCCCGAGAACCCCGTCAAAGGTTTTGGCTCAGGGACGACTTCCCCAAGTGGGATCTTCATCCTGTAGAGGGTGTCGCGAAGATGACGCTGACCGTGTTTCCAGATCGACGAGAATGCGCCGACTTCGAGATCCTGGATGACCAGGTCGATTACCAAAGGGTCGCGAGTGAGGTTTGTCGATTCGACGGTCTCGCGGTTCCTCGAAAGCGATTGTGGTTAGGAACATCGCTGTCCGGGAACCAGTTGAACTGGTCTCGCTTTCGTAGGCTTTTATCGATGAGACAGAGTCCTGGTAGAACTGTGATCCTCCATGATCATGTTTACCTCCGGCACCGCTGTTGTTCCCTTGGTCGCCCTCGTTTCTTCCGCTTCCCCTGATTGGTTTTCGGTCGCCGTCTTCGGAGGTAGTTTGTTAGTCTTTGGGCGGTCGGAGTCCAGGAGCAAGTCCTTTATACTTTTGACCTTTGATAGCTCGCCGGTGAGGAGTTTTGCGCGAGCCGGCCGCCGAACCTTGCAGTTCGCAGCGGAGGACTCTCGTCTCGTGGAACTCGCAGGAGTTATCCTTGTACTGGTTCCTGGTCCAGGTGTTTCCGAGGTTTTGCCCTGTTCGAAGTTGATGGCGAAGTTATGCTCGCTTTGGACGCCTTCCCTTCGTGATGGACGATTTGTCGCTACGAGGGTTTCTTCGACGCCGGTTTTCTGCGGTCCGCTTTCTCGCGATAGAAGCTTCATCTCTTCTTCCATGATGATGAAGTCTGTTGCCTTGTGGAGAGTATCCTGATTGTCCGCTGCTTTTCCAGTAGTATCCACTTTCGAACTTCGACTTGTACCGCAGAGTTTTTCTCGGCGCCGATTCACATTGTCGCTGATGCCCGCTATTCTGGCCATCACCAGTTTGAACCTTCGCGATGAAGTCGCTGGAGTGACTCGCCTTCCTTCTGAGCTAGACTCCATAGATCCACGCCGGACGCTTCTCTATCCATGAACATGGAGTACTGTTTGAGAAACGCCGAGGCCAGTTGGCGGAAGCTTCCGCTGGAGTTCCTTTGAGCCGAGAACCACTCGAAGCGCAGCACCTTTGAGGTGCTCGACGAAGAGAAGATAATGACCTGCGCCCCGCTCGCCCGAGTTTGCACTCTACCCATTGCGATCTGAAGGACTGCAGCGACTTAGGATCCGCTGCACCGCCATAGATCGGGATTTTGATCTTCCCTGGGTCTGAGATGCGGTTTCCGATCCGAAAGTGGTGAACGGTGTTTTCCGCGTTTCCTCGAAGTCTATCGATCTCGGGCGGAACTGGTCGCCTGATGGATCTGCGATTTTACCGCCACTTCAGCCACGGCCTTTTGAGAGATTCACGGAGATCATGGATCTCGCTATTGCCGCCGGGCGCTCTCAACCTGTCGACGCTGGTCGCGATAGATCCGAAGTTTGATCTTCCGCGAAGTTCTTCCTGCTCCATCCAAGAGTTCTTCTTCCTCTTCGCCATGGGCCTATCGGCGATACCGCCGAGCGGACTGGCTTCGGTTCTCCTGGGTGGATGTCAGCCTTCATCGGAAGGATCCGATCGTCGCTGACATCTAGATCGATGCGCCGACGCCGCTTCCTTTGTTTCCCGCAGCCGGAGTGGAAGGTTCTCGCGAGGTCGCTTTGCTGTCCTCTCGAGCCGCTTCTGAGTGGGCTCTTTCGGGCATCTTTTCTCGCGCTTCGAGATCCGGTCGAAGTCTCCCGCGCGCGCGCGTCTTTGGTGGATCCGCTGCAACTTGCTCCTCGCAGTTAAGGTGTCGACCTGTTTTGGCGAAAGCAGGTTATCAGCTTGTCTCGTTGTTCCGCCTCGGGCGGAGGTAAACAGTTCCTTCATCTGCTTGAGCTTCTGTTTGCATCAGCAGTGACTGTGGACGCTCCAGCTGGAGTCTTCAGCGCTGGCATCGACGGGTGTTCCGCCTAGCTGGCTGATCCTTGGTGGCGCCGGGCTGACATGATCGAAGGTGCAGCAGCGTAGATAGATAGATCCGTAACCCCTCCTTCTAGCCAAACTGTGGGAACCGGAATTCGCGACCACAAATTAAGTTGATTTGAGGAAAGCCAAGTGAACCAAGCCTTCCCTGAAGGTCCCGGATATCTGCTGGGCCGCACACCTACACAATCAGTTCGACAAAGAAAATATGAAAACGAAATAAAAATCGTGAAGAAAGAATAGAGCAAGAGATTTTATTCAATCCGCTTGAGCTGAACAACAGGTAAGAGCCTTGGCTACGAGCTGTCGGCAAGTTCGCTAGTCTGATCGCCTAAGTCTATCCTAGTTGAGTCGCAGCCGCTAGTGAAAACAGAAAATAATGCTAAGTTGCTCTAAGTGCTCGACGTTTTGTGATCTGGTTTGCTTCTTGCTCAAAGCTCTCCTTATATACTCCTCCTATGACGGTCTATCTTCTCGCGGGCTGAGTTGGGCTTTTTCCATTTTCGCCCATCTTTGTGTTTATCGAAACTTGACATTTATCTTCGAAATCTCGACATTTATCTTCTCGAAACTTGATATTTATCTCTTATGGAAACTTGACATTTATCTCTTATGTGAGGATAAAGATAAACCGCCATAGTTATCCTTCTTTTCGAAAATCGTGACGTACGCTTTTGGCCGCTGGCCGCTTAGGTGTTTTACGGTTTTCAAAAGGACAGTCTGAAGGTCTCGTGTTTCCGGCGAACCTTAATTCCTTTGTTTAGTCGAGGAAGTGGCGTTCTAGAGTAACCGGATCATACCAAACTGGCGTGATTGATCCAACAAGCTAAGATGGGATCAACCGCACGATAGAACGACCGACGAGGGGCCGTGGACCGACGCCGGGTCGAATTCGCGACGGTGCCGGGCGCCAGGTCGGTGCCGCCGGCGCCAGGCGGAACCACGGGCGCCAGGCCGCCCGCGGATTTGGTGCCGCCGCCAGGCCGCCCGCTGGACGGAGCCGGGCGCCAGGCTGCGCCGGCGCCAGTCCGTGCCGCTGGCGCTAGGCCGCCGCCGCTGCCGCTGCCGCCGCCAGGTTGGTGCAGCGCCGGGCGCCAGGGGTGCCGCCGCCAGGCCGGGTTGCTGGCGAGTTCGCGGCCCCGCTGTGTTGGTGCCAGGCCGTTTGCCGCCCATGGGTTTGTTCGATCTTTCCCTCGTCAGTCGCTTATGGAAATCTTTCGAGTTTTGGGAGGGTCTCTAGTTGTAGATCTCGAGATAATTGTTTCCAACGAGATTCTGCGAGTATCGGATTTTGAGATGGACTTAGATCTTCAGATTTTCCGTCGCCGAGGATGAGAGCAATGTGGTTCGAAGTTTTAGATATGTTAAAAGATGAATCTTTAAAACAATCGGGAAGGTTTTACGGAAGACTCATTGTAGATCTCGGACAATCCAGACATGGGTTTCAAGGGACCAGGATGCTGTCATCGCCCGAGATCGTGAGACGATCGCATTGATGGGCGCCAGGACTCGCCATATGCCAGATGGGAGTGGACGAGCCTTCCGCGGAGTTTATCGAGCGACGATCCGCTTTGACTTGATCGCCGCTATTTTTCTTTTCGAGGACTTTCGGGTGACGATTTCATCATTGACCGATTTTGACCCCAACACTCGTCGATACATGAAGTACGGTCAACGTTATCTTCCGCGACACCCTCTACAGGATGAAGATCCCACTTGGGGAAGTCGCCCCCGAGCCAAAACCTTTGACTGGTTTTGCCACTTCCATGACCCTCGAGAATTATGCTCCCGTCATGACGAAGAAGTCACAAAGATCGCCGAAGTTCGCAGTAGTCGATAACCCGCCATCTACAATGCCATCATGGGAACCCTTGATCAACTCCATGAAGGCAGTACCATCCACATATCACCTCGCATCAAATTTCCGACTCCACCGAACCGCAGTCATCCGGGTAGTCAGAAACAATCGAGACTCGCATCTAGCCGAAGTTCAAACTGCGAAAAGATCGAACGCCCCAGTAGCCAACCCAAACGAGCAAAGGAATCACACAACATTCCTGAAGACTCGAAAAGATGATCCAGAATCATCCAAACAGGCAACGATTCAAGACAGCAACAAAGCCTCTGAGTCCACCGCAGCAGACAGCTCAACCCCTCACAAACCACCGATCCGACCAGCATGATCGAACGGCAACGCACGGGAGTAAAACGTCTGCAACTATCAGAACTACGAGATGGCTTGATCCTCGAAAGAGGTAATGTAGGCAGCTCGTTGAAACCCGCGAAGTTCAGCTATCCTCCTCACCAAAGGGGGGGTGGTACGATACCCTATACTCCCACAAAACGCCAAATATCCGCACATGTACTCAAAAATTCGAAATTTTCAAATAAAATTCTTTCTATCTATTTCTTGCTCATTTAATTTAGAAAAGCGTAAACACTTCGAAAAACGAAAATCATATCTTCGAAAGAAACGCCAGACGCCGAACTTCTGAAAAAGATAACAAAACTCAGATCATCCGCTAAAACAGTCCACCTGCGACTTAAAACAACTTATGCCCGCCGATTGGCCCGACGGACGACTCAGAAACGCTTCACTCAATACAAACTCGTAGTCAGACCTACAAGGTCCTCTTACATCCGACAAGGATATCATAGCGCTATACAAGAAACCCAAAATTTTGGTTTAGCGCCTCGATAAACTCGAAGATAGCTCGATTCTTTTAACACAAGTCATATAAGCACTAGTCGCGGACTTTAAACGAAAAGAATCAGGAAGAAATCACTAACAGGCAAAACGAAGCCGATCAGTCATCGCGACAGCCTTAAAGCTGAGAGTAAGCCTAGGTCTTGCCCTAAACCCAGTCTTGCTGGATCTTGACATCTCACAGACATAGTATCGTGATAATGAGATCCCAAAACATGTCTCTTATCGCTACACCTAAAACGCCGCTAGAAAGTAGCATACGGACCAAGCGACAAAAGAGTTAGGATAATGGCGACTACTCGTGATTCTTTCCTCTACACTTGACGAAAGTATAAATCAAAACAAAAGACTAAATCTCGCAAATTTTCATATTCATAAAGGCCGCAAAGACGGCGGGTTCTAAGCCACCAACGCCAGTCCCAAACATAAGAATGCAACCTCCGACGGTCGCAGAATAAAACTCCTAAAACGCCACACGCCGCCAAAACATACGATTCACAAAAGGAAGTCAACATCGAAATCCAGATGCGGAAATCAATGAACCTGCAGGCTGGTCCACTTCCTCGCTCACGCCTTGAGCGCTCCCACCACCCTCGGCGCTCATCGGCTCCGCCTCCATCAGATCCTCGAAACCTCGATAGGTTCCCATAGTCTCCGACTCTTTCTTCGACTGGAGGAACCAAGGACTCAGCATGAGCACACTCGCCATAAAGTCCTTCATCTCAGCGATCTCGAATCAAAAGAGAAACCGGTTCGAGACTTGTAAAGGTTTCCACCGAGCCCCGCACTCGCTGAAATCGCCAACAAACTCCTAAGCTTTTTAAAACATTGAAACTCAGCAGCTTAACGATTCTGCCCGCCTCGCCACCTCAGCTGCGACCATCCTCCTTCCTCTCCTTTCCGCCAACAAGAGCTCGAGCATGAAGCTCAGCTTGCTTTTCGCTCGCCTTTAAACTCTTGTCGAATCGAAGAGCTCTCGCCAGCTTCTTTGGTCTTGAAGTTAGCAATCCTAGACTTGCGGAAACTTGAGTCGAAATTGCCAAACACTCTTAGTCCCTGCATAAATTCAAGATCAATAAATATACATATATGCGGATTCAAGAATACGCTAAGAAGTTCAAAGGACAAAACCTCATTGATCCGCTGGGAACCCTCGGCAAAACCCATTGCTTCTTCTCTTCCTCCAGCGACTTCGCCAGTAACAAACTCCGGAGGAAGGCCGCAAAGAAATTGTTGGGAAGTGGAAAATCGCTGGTTCGCTTTTCCGCTGGAACAAAACTAGGTTTTCCCCAACGGTGAAGGATCTTCCAACCTTCCCCACCGCCGATTTCTTGCCCTTTACGAGATCTCTGTTTACACCTCCGAAGTCGGGCTTCGATAACCGGTTCAGCATCACATGTCGGACAGGGTCTCGACCGTAAAGCCTTACTGCGCCTCAATCCGCTCAAGAGTGAAGGACTTCCAGAAAACGGCCTTTGACGAAGGAGATCCCTCGACGAAAAGATCGCCGCAAATGCGCAACAGCCCCGCTTCTACAAAGTGAAACTTTTCACTAAAACTCGCACTCGAATAACAAAATAGACAACGAAGTTTTCATCAGATACCTCGTTGAAGTTCCATGCATGCGGAAATAGATGGAGGCAGCTCTCCTACGAATCACCATCTATTCGACATAGAAGAAACGCCCTGCCACGACTTAGGGTTCGGTAGTCCCCTGATTATGGCCATATCCTTCTTTGGCACCATGGAGTAGTAGCTGTCGCCCCCGCTGGCCGAAAGTGCTCCAAAGACCTTCAAAATCGCTGACAAAGATCGATCCCGAGCTCATAACTTGAGATCAGTACGCCAAGCCAACTCTCTAAGGCGGAACGCTGAGCTGGCTGATCGAAAGTTCGGTGACGAAGCGCACTAACAATGGTACCGGGATCGGGAACCACATGCAATACGTAAGGAAAGCCTCGTAACATGTAAAGAAACCTTCCGAGGATTCCTCGCAGTCTCGTTACCGACGGGGATCCGGAATTTGACTCCATCAGGAATCTGGTAAAAATCTCGAGGAATCCTGAGATATTTACGTGAAACCAAGCTCGACGTAAAGGGAGCACCAGGCTGCCTCAAAGGTCTCTTCAAACAGGACATCTGGCAGAGGTCGAGCCGAGCCCACAAGGGCTCGGTTATACGATTCTTCGCCTCCTCGACTAACTCCTCTTGCTTAACCGTCACATAGGCAGGAGAGTCATCCGAGGATGAATGGGAAGAAAAATTTCTCTTGGAGGATCTTGAAGACATTATTCTTAAAGAGAGAGAAAGGATTCTTGAGAGAGATGAATTTTTATGATGAAGTAAGAATGAATGAGATTTCTTACTCCATCCTTATAAAGGAGGTAAAATCACTATTTGCCTCGACTTTCGCAAACGACACGCCTCTACACCTTCCCATACGGCTATACCGCAAGCCAGGACCCGAAGGCACTACGGTTCCTAGCTATATGGGGGCTAACTGTTGGGGTCAAAATCGGTCAACGACGAATCGCCACCGAAAGTCCTCGAAGAAAACTAAGTGACGATCGAAACCAAGAAACAGTCGCCACTCGATGAACTCACGGAAGACATGAACGACCGTGAGCCCCGGGATCAACGAAGGCAAGCAACAGCAGGCACCGGGCGACACGGGACACGGCACGGACGGCAGACGCCTGGCGCCGGGCGGCAGGACGCTCGCACCGGGCGTAGGCGCCATCGCCAGCGCCGGCTGGCGGTATGGCGCCGGGCGCTGGCGCCGGGCGGCAGCCAGCCGGCGTGGCGGTTGGCGCCGGGCGTGGTTGGCGCCGTCAGGCTCGTCCTCTCCGGGCGCCGGTCGTCGCCTTCGCCGGGCGTAAAGGTCCGGCGCCCATCTGCAATCGCTCGTGATCTCGGCAACGGCAGCATCTTGGTCCCTTAAACCCATGCCCGTATTGTCCGAGAACTCAATGATTCCTCCGTAAAGCCTTCTCGATTGTTTAAAAGTTCATATTTTAAATCTAAGTTCGAAGCCTCATCACTCAAACCCTCAAAGACGGAAAGTCTACTAATCCAAGTCCATCTCGATCCCGATACTCAAGAATCTCGAAGATCTTATTGGGGTCAAAACGGTTATCTCAAACCTACGCTAAAAATCCTTCCAACTCAAAGATTTCCGCACGAATGGCCAACGGGTGAAAGATCGGGTAACGGAAAAACCCACGGGCAGCAGAGAACCCCTGGCGCCGGCGGCAAGCGCCCCGCAAGCCGCCTGGCGCGGTGGTAAACCAGCCACGCCGGGCGGCAGACGCCCGCCAGCCGCCTGGCGCCGCAGAAAGCCGCCTGGCACCGGGCGTAAGCCAGCCTGGCGCCGCGACGCCCCGCGCCTGGCGCCCGCGCCAATATGCCGGGCGCAGACATCCCGAAGCCGGGCGCTGCCAGCCAGGCCGTGGCAGACGCCCCCGCTCCGCCGCGGCAAGCCCCTGGCATCGGTCGACGCCCTCGCCCTGGTCTCGGTCCCATCATGCTCGGTCTGATCCCATCTTGGATTGTTTGGATCAATCCTCGCGGAGGTTAGTACGATCACGCATTATTCTAAACACCAAACATCTCGACTATCGAGGAATTGGGGTTCCTTCGAAATGCCGAAAACCTTCAAAGACTATTCTTTCAAAACCGAAAACGCTCTAAGGGTCTCGACATGGCCAAACGGCCCACTTACGATTTTCCAAAAGGAAGGATAACTATGACAGTTTATCCTTATCCTCACATAAGAGATAAATGTAAAGTTTCCAGAAGATAAATGTCAAGTTTTCCGAAGATAAATGTCAAGTTTCCCGATAAACACGAAGATGGACGAAAATGGAAAAAGTCCAATTCATCCCAAAAGAAGATAGACCGTCTTAAGAGGAGTATATAAGGAGAGCTTTGGGCGAGGAGCAAATCATCACAAAACTTCCAGAGCACTTAGCACTTAGAGCGATTTAGCATTCTTTTCTGTTTTCACTAGCGAGCTGCGATTCAACTAGGATAGACTTAGGCGGCCGGACTAGCGGACTTTTCGACAGCTCTTGTAGCCGATTTCTTTGCTTGTTGTACACGCTCAAACGAGAATCAGAAATAAGATCTCTTTCGCTCTATTCTTACGATTTTTATTTTACAACTTTAATCTTCATTGATTGTATCGTGTGTGGCCCAGCAGATATCCGGGACCTTCAAGGAAGATCGCGTTAACTCAGTTTTCCTCCATAAATCGTTTATCGGAAATTGACGGTGTAAATTTCGGTTCCCACAGTCGGCGTCATTTGGTCAGACTCGAACTAGGGTGGGAGGATGTGGGTGTCGAGCGGCGAAGTCGGAGTGGCTCTGAATTCGTACAGTCTTATCCGATCCAAAAAGTGGTGTCGATCGATGCTTTTCTGATGGTGTCGGACGGCGCTCAGGCGACGATGTCGAGCGATGTTCAGATGTTGGTGTCGGTCGACACCAGTACGAGCTTCCCACAGACATAGAACTTTCGACTAGAAAAGCATCTTCTTCCCGTTTCTCCTGCTCAAGTATTTCCCCAAATTCATTATCTAAGATGGAATCTCTCTGGTGTCCTTCAATGGCTTGATCAACAGTGTTTTTGGACACGGGATGAACGGTAACTTGGTGAACAGTACCGCGATGAACATTACCGCGATGAACAGTAACTGCGTGAATAGTGTCACGATGAACAGTACCGAGATGAACAGTAACTGGGTGAACAGTGTCGATCGACGCAGGATGAACAGTATCGATTGACGTTGGGTGAACAGTGTCGATCGATGTTGGATGAACAGTATCGATCGATGTAAGGTGAACAGTACCCGGATGAACAGTACTTCGATGAACAGTACCCGGATGAACAGTACTTCGATGAACAGTACCCGGATGAACAGTACTTTTCTTTTGAAAAAGTGCTTCTTGCTTCTTCACAGCTTTTTCAGTCTGAGAGCTTGGGTGTATAGCATCTTGACACGGGTATCTAAGGTTTTTAATATTCCATTCACCTCTTTGCAGAGAAAATCCAAATGCAGATCCAAATCCTCAGCCATCTCCTGCTGGTCTTTCAAAAGCTTCTCTAGCATAAATTTCATCTCCTCTATATCACGCTGATCTTTATCCTGGCATACATCTTGTTCCACCAGTGAGACTTCATGTATGGAACAAATCTCAGCCTCAAAGATCTTGTTATCATCCTTCACAGCTGAATTTATCTTGTGCATATCCAGATTTTTGTCATTGTTGCTAGACACCAAGTTCTCAATCAGTCTCTTAGCTTCCTCTAGGGTTCTTGTCTCAAAGTTTCCTTCGCTTGCAGTATCCAGCATCATATGATATCGTACATCAATACCCTTGATGAACCTCTTCAACAGCTGAATCTTTGTAAAACCATGATCTGGACAGTCCCTTTGGTATCTCCCAAATCTCTCCCAAGAACTTCTAAAAGCTTCTGTAGGTCCCTGAGAGAATATCCAAATTTTATCCCTTATCTCATCAGCTCTTCCTTCGTTGAGGAATTCAGTCAGAAATGCCGTCCTGACATAACTCCAGGTAGTGAGAGACCCCGGTGGTAAGTGCCCCAGCCAATTTTTTGCTTTCCCAGATAGAGAATGCTTGAACACCTTGCAAATGATGTAGTCTAGTGTCTCAATATGGTCGAAGGGGTTTTCTTGAGGAAGACCATGAAAAGGGTGCTGAGCCACATGAGAGAAGTATATGGCTTTCATATCAACACCTAGTATTACTGGAGGTTGAATTGCAGATCTGTTAGTATAGAACTGACTAGGTCTGATCCATTCTGCTATCGTTCTCTGACAAGAAACTTTAGCATCCTCAGTGGTAGCAGATGGCTCAAGGATTGCAGTCCCTTGTCCATCTATCTTCTGACCTGCTGCGTTACGCAGATGACACTCCTGGTCATGCAGGTCTTCGTTCTCATCTCGTACAAGAATTATATTAGCAACCATGTCTCGCGGCTCAGTATCGATCGATGTTCGAGGTGAAGCATCGATCGATGTCGGGTTGGAAATGTCGGTCGACAGAAGAGTAGCTTCGGTCGATGGGGGTGGGCGAGTATCGGTCAATGAAGACGGTGTCTCGGTCAACTGCGGTTGAGTGTCGATCGACGAACTAGTGTTGTTGTCGATCGATGGGAAACGCCTTTCTTTATGGATTGAACGCCCAATCTTGTAGGATCTGAGACGAAAAGTAATTCCTCCTTGCTGCTTCTGGTACTGATAGGCATGTACGTGAAAGACAAGAAAAAAATTTCAGTAAATAACTATAACAGTAAATAAAACCTAGACTAAACTTATTAATCAAGTCTAATGGCGAATCCTTGCTCCCGCAACGGCGCAAATTTGATACCACTCAAATTACCCTAAGGAGTGATCTTACTCTCTCAAATAAGAGGTTTGATTGTTGTACTTAGGATCGAATCCACAGAGAGCAGGGCACACAATAGACTATAGAAATCAAGGTTAAGCTAGGCAATCAATACTAAAACAGTAAATAAAGCAATGTGAACAAGGCAGTTGTTCGATTGATTGAGGTTGTAAACAATAATAAGAAATAGCTAGACCTAGGGATTTATCAATCAAGAGATTCAAAACTACAATTCAAGGATGCTAAGGGTTTATAGATTCAATTCTAGAACTCGATTATGATAAGCAAGTAATCATCTCTCTCAAGCAATTACTAATCATATGTCTAAGTCTCTGTTCCAGCTTTCGCATGCGAACAAAAAGTGAGTGTCGATCGATGCTATGGCCTGAGCATCGATCGATACTTCCTCAGACAAGTATTAACGACCTAATCGATTATGTTCAACTAGATTCTTAGACCAAAATCTCATATGCGCCTAAGTATCTAATCCAGCAGGATTCGGGTTCCGTTAATTGACTGCACTTTAGTGCATCTCAATTGTCCTATGATTCTAGGTTCAAACAATCAGTCACATTTCGTGTGAATAAAACTATTCCAGATCCTAGTATTACAAATCACCCTGGTGTAGAAGTTCTATAGATAACCTAGCAGTCCTAATTGATTATCAGTTTGACATTAAGCTCATGAAATCCCTAAACCTAACATGTGGATCTATTCAAACATGATAGTTGTCACATAAATCATAGAAAGAATAGATGAATAGAATAGAATAATAAAACCAATGGAGTTCCAAGAGGATTCTTAAGGATCTCCTCTCTTCTCTCCAACCCTAAAACTAAGAAATAACAATAGAATAAAGCTTAGAAAGTGTGTAGCCGTCAACAATGGCTTAGAAATAACATAAATAGGGTTTATGGTCGTCCAAGGGCATTCTGGTAATTTGTGATAACTTCTGGGCTTTAATCGGTCATAAAATATGCTCGGCCCACATTCTTTCATGCCTTTCGATCGATATGCACAGTGGTGCATCGATCGATACTCCTTTATATTCTCAACAGCTTCCTCTCGCGAGGCAGACTGACCACTCTTCAGTAAAACGGGCATAACTTCTGCTACAGGATGCTGATTGACCTGATACCGGTGGCATTGGAAAGCTAACTCAAAGCTATATCTTGTGTCAAAAGATAGGCTAAATATAACGGTATTAAGGTCTCCATCCATAGCTAAACATCTGACGCGTCTGCGCAGCTCTGCACTTAAAAGGCTCCAAAAGACACCAAAATCACCATATTTCTCAAGAACGTACCTGAATCTGTAAATACTCTAAATAGACTCTATATTGTAGTAAATATATATAAAAACACCTATAGACCATGTCTAAAAATTGATAATATTCATGGTCGATCAAGCAACATCTCCAAAGTGAACTTCTAAATCTGCACAATCTTCTTCGTCAACTCTGATTCCATTGACCTCGTCTTCCTCTTCTAGCTGATCCTCATCATCATCGATAATAGCTTCACAATCATCTTCCCCACCCGCTTCTCCTTCTCCACCCGCTTCTTTTTCTCCAGTTCCTTCATCATTTCCTGCAACAATTTCAACTACAGTCTCTTCCGCTTCAGTATCTTCGACTCTACTCAAACCTTCTTTCAAATTGCGAGAGCTGCGTCGACTAGGGACTTTACCTCCCCTCTTCTTTGGACCTATCTTCCTTCTCTTAGAGCTCTGAGCTTTGTGTTAGAGAAGAGATGAAATGAGAAATTAGGGATTTGAGGGAGATGAATTGGGGATTTTCGGGTTTAGATTAGGGTTTTTTTTATCAAAACGGCGTCGTTTAGACACTAAACGGCTGTTAAGTCTTAATTAACGGAAGATTAATTAGGACGTTAAAAGGGCTTGGTCAAAGAAAGTTCACGACTTATTTGTGTTTGACTAAGAGTTCATGTTTAAAATGGCCTGTTTTGGAGCTCATTGTTTTTTTGGCTTATTTTTGAAAGTTGAGGATTAAAAAGTCAATTTTTCCGATCCAAAATAAACAACACTATTTTTATAGAGTTAATTTGTGTAATAACCAATTTTAAGCGCAAAATTAAGAATATAGCATCGATGTTGACATTATTAGTTCTCATAGCATTTTCTTCTTTTTCTTTCTGTTCTCTTCTTTCTCTAAGCAGGTTGACGGTGATACCTTACAAAAAGCATCTGTCATTTAAATAAAAGATATTATTGGAGTAGTGGTAGATGTGGCATCCATGTTGATTATGGTTTATTATGGTGGTAGTATATAAATAGAATAGAACAGTCTAAATGGTATAATTCTTATTAATGAAACTATAAAAATGATTTAAATATATTAATGTGCTATACATACAAAATTAATAAAACTAAACCCAACATCAACCCAAATATTCCAAAAACTAAATCCAAAACACTAATCACTAACTCTAAAAGAAAATATAAACATTAACCCAAAATATCAAAATATGCACATAGTACATAATATTTGTTGTGAAATAACGCGAATTAACTTTGAAGAAACAAAAGAGAGAGCAAAACGTATTGAGGCAAATATCCGTTTAGGGTTTCTTATTATTATTTGAATTAATAATCTTACAAACCCTTAGACTCGTACTTATAGCAGCCTGAAAACCCGATTTCCTTTTCCCTATAGGAATACTTACTTATCTAGAAAAAAATAAATTTTCCTAAACCGAAAAAGTTTACCGTACCGCGGGGCCGCAGGCCCCCGCACCCCCCAGATGTCAACCTTGATAGCGAGTTTATCTTCCTAGCGCCTACGACTTCGTCCAAACCACGAGTGATGGGCTTTTACTGGTGCACAGAGATTTAAGACGCACCAATAAAACAATATTAAACATTATTATAATAGAATAGTAACAAACGAAATAGCATAGTATATATTGTTCAAATTTTGAAATTTCTATGATTGCAGGGAAGGAGGGAATGTTTACCCCAACGTCAACTTAAACTTAACATAAACTAAACCCAAAACATTAATCACTAAACCCTAAAAATAAATATAAACCCTAACCCACATATCAAATATGCAGATCCAAATAGAATAGTAACAACTAGATAGCATGATACATATTGTTCAAATAACATAGTATAACCTGGAACTTACAGTGCATATGAGTGGTGGTGGTTACAGTGGAAGAAGTGGAGACTGATATCAAGGAGATGGTGGTTGTTCTGAAGGATGTAATGGAAAAAATATAAAAGCGAAAATTACATATTAGGTTAATAAGTAAAATAAATAATGATGATAGCTACGATGAGAGACAGAGATCTAAATAATAGAAATTGATTTTTACAGAAAGTGATGGTAGATTGGTAAAAGTAATGATGGAGGTAAGTAACTGAAGAAGAAGATACTGACAAGTAAGAGTAATATAGTATATATCCCCTATATATTAATAGAGGAACATTTGAAAAAATGTAACCTCGATTTTGTAAGAATTAAAAAAGGTCTAATACTGATGTGTCAATCAATTAGGTATTTAATTGAAGAAAAAAGAGTTTCAACTCAATTAATATGTCTCTCTAAAGACATTAAAGCATTAATTATATGATAACTATAATCATTATAAAATCCCGTTGTACAAGTGATGTAGCGTACATCCTACTTCTAATGAGTTTGGTTTCGTTATTTCCTTTTTCAAAAATTCTTTATTTTTCTTTTACTTGGGTTTAAAGTTTCCTTTGTTCTTTCGGATTAGGACTTTTATTTACTATATATTGTGATCTCTTGGTTTGTGAGAGACAAAACTTTTGATTATTGATTTTTAATAAACTAGAGCTTTGGTTTTAAACAAACTCTTGAATCCTTACTTCTGGGCATTCTATAAGAATTCAACAGACTTAAGAAGGCTTAGATAACGGGCATTCTCAGAATTCAATGTTACCTTCGCATTATCGGTTACTAACAGTTACTTCCGCTCCATTAATTGGTATCAGAGACCTAGAACTTTGATTCTTATCGTTGTTTTCGATCTTGTGATGGCTCCTCGACCAGGAAA
This sequence comes from Brassica nigra, assembly GCA_016432835.1. NCBI lineage: Eukaryota > Viridiplantae > Streptophyta > Magnoliopsida > Brassicales > Brassicaceae > Brassica > Brassica nigra. The sequence goes on from JAEACV010000934.1 coordinate 22,386, forward strand.
AGAACCAGCCAACGAATGGACACACTTTCAACAATTCTTGGAGGACTTCCAGGAAAATTTTCATGATGAAATCCGCAGAACCTTGGCTGAGTCAATTCAGGCTGGAGTTCAAGCCGGAGTACAGGCCGCACTAGCGGCTAACGCTCCAATCGCACCACCACCTCAACGACAACGCCGCAACAACAACCCCATCTTCGAAGCACATGACAATGATGACGACCTAGCCAACCCCTTCGGAGAAGACGACCACCATCATCATCAACGTCACCAGCGACAACACCAGAACCAGAACAATGACAATTCACGATGGATTTCAGGTATCAAGCTTGATATGCCCGAGTTTCATGGTGGATCTCAACCAGAAGAACTGCTTGATTGGTTTGTGGCGATCGATGAGTTCTTAGAATTCAAAGAAGTTCCAGCAAACAAGCAGGTTTCCTATGTTACTACCCGATTCCGCGGTCACGCTGCAGCTTGGTGGAATCAGCTAAAGCTGTCACGTAGTCGTCGTGGTAAAGAAAAAATTGTCGTGTGGGATAAAGTTAAGAAACATATGCGCAAAACGTTTATTCCATATAACTTTGAGCGTCTTTTGTATCAAAAGTTTCACAACATTCGGCAAGGATCTCGGTCTGTGGAAGACTACGCCAATGAGTTTTATCAGATGTTAACTCGTGTGGACATTCACGACTCAGAAGATCAACTGGTGGCTCGCTTTATTGCAGGATTACGACCTCAATTGCAAACCATGTTACACCAATTCGACCCTAGCTCGGTGGCAGAAGCTCGACAACGAGCCTTGTTGGTAAAACAACAAACAAAGATTACTGCAATCTCGTGGACCGGAAATACTCGACAACGAAGCAATACTACCACCGAAGACAGCAAAACATCTACAAGATCCGACACTGCGGCCGGAACGCAAGAGACTAACAAAGTTTCCGACACGGTGGCTGCAGCACCAGGAAGTTCCCGGCCCACGCGACCTAACGCTTTGCGTTGCTACTCCTGTGGAGAGAGAGGCCATCTCCAAACCGCTTGCCCGGCCTACAGACGTCGCGGTTTAATTGCGAACGATAAGGATATCAGCGGCGCTCCTTTATATGATACAGAGGACGATCAGGTCAATAATGTTTCTGAGGAAGAAGTGCACGGTGACACAGGAACTCTGCTTATGTTACGACGCAATTGCTTTGCTCCTAAAACGAGCGAACCAGTTCAACGAACAGCCCTCTTCAGTTCGACATGTACAGTCAAGGGAAAGGTTTGTCGCTTCGTCATCGACTCAGGGTGCTCGTCGAATGTCGTCTCGGAGGAAGTCATGCGGAAACTATCTCTCACTA
>JAEACV010000306.1:0-24576 GCA_016432835.1 Brassica nigra
TGTATAGCCTTTGGCAAATGTCTTCACATACACATGCCGCACGGCTCTGATTCTAACATGTTAAGATTCTTTATCACATTAATGGTGATGTTTCATTCATGTATCAACCCTCTTTTGTCCACTTAGAACCATTAACCTTTAAATGTTATGACTTGAAAGGGTATGACGTATGTACATATCCGATTCGGAATAGTACGTGGTCCAAATGCTTTTTTAAAAAATAAAAAATAATATCTTGATGACGATGCGCCACCGTATATATTAAAGTGGGTCTATGGATGAATAACTTATTTAAAATTTTAATATAACATAGCTAGGGTTTAAAAGTCTAAAAGTGTCATATGAAAGTGAGATGTTTTGATATAGCTTTCCCATAACAATCGCCAATCAATTACTTGCAAATCAATATATGTACTATAACCTCTTGATATTATTAAATAAAATATGCTACTCTAGCTTGCATGAAAGTGAGTCGAATCTAGCGATAAATTTTCATGAGTTGAGTTCATGCTGAAGTAGTTAAATCTCTTTCTTGACCTCTACTGCCTTTTTCCTAGGACATGCGTACAGTATGTATATTGTATTCTAGACCATACAATAGCGATGACACGGTCAAGGGTTGTAAAACGAGCGGTCTTGAAGATTCTTATCGATGACACCAATAAGTTGAACTAGTGGTGACGTCACCCCTCATTTCTCTCTTTCCAGAAAGATTAGACTGCCACTGAAAAAAGTTAATTTGATGAGAACATAATCTTTTGCCGTGAAAGACGGTGTCTAACCAGTCTCGGCTTCATGGTTATGCACAAGAGCTTGCCAAAAAGTTCCTATACCAAACTGTATAAGAGAGAAAGTGAAGGCAGAAAAAGATGAACACATGTCTCTTTAGGTTCTCCGCGAAGGAGACACTCTTGAGAATGACTCCCTTGTTGCTAGCCGATCCTTTATCACAACCAAAGCAAGCGGTGCCTGATCCTCCTTGTGAAAGCCAAAGCTAACGGAGCCATGAGGCTTTTGGCGAATGTGCTCTGATTTGTTCCCAGGTTTGGCGAGATGAGAACTGATCTTTATAAGAACCTAATCTGTATTGCCATAGTATAGAATCCGGTCCAGCATCAGACTTATCGCGGCAACAAGGACTATTGACGCCATCCCTCTGTTAGTACCATGCAAAAATGGAATTCATCGCTCTGGTTAGTCTACTTGCAGTTGGATCACCAACACTAGCATTGTGGACTAATATGTGCAAAAAATGAAAAAATGAAATTAAAAAAATAATAATGAAATTTTCAAATAGATTATGAGTTAGAAAAAGAAAACGAACCCGGGACCTTAGATGGGTCCTTCACAACAGATGAGCTATGCGTTCAATATTTAGGTTTCAGCTTTGGTTGGGTCCTTCGCAACTGATGAGTCATGCGCCGAGTTCTATTTTTCAGACAAAATAGGAAAACGTGAAAACGAATCGAGCCATAAGTCACTATAAGATATAGGCACTTATCATACTACTGGGCCTTGCTCTATTAGTTAGCTAAAAAGAATCCATACGAAGAGTTAAATAACCGACGCGATTGCATTTCCAAGTGCATAAAGTATAAGCAACAAAGTACATGCAAACCTCATGATCTTTTTCATTCATATGACCAAAACCAGCTTTTGACTCCTCAGAAGCCCTCTTTTCATTACATTATACCTTTGATACAAAACAGGTTAACTACATGATTATAAAGAGTGAATATTAAAAGAAGACATGAGCTGTAAATATCCGCTATCCATTCTGGTTTTAAATAGCTCAGAAAAGGCAGGAACATCATGCAGATCCTGAGAGTCTTGATTATGGTTCCTCAAGTTTCTAGCATGTCTATGTTTCTCATAATTACCCTCGCTATTGTCATCATCCCCACAGTCATGGCAAAACCCACTATATCACTAACAAGTCTCCATCTCAAGATCTGGAATCTTCCTATAAGGTGAAATCCACGAGCTTTTTGCCAAAGTTATATGGCGATTACGGGTTTTGGAACCCTAGCCCAGATTACGGAGGAGGTTTTATCCCGTCCAGTTCCACATGGCAGCTTAGGTCCGAAACAGACACATAAGGAGCCAAAATATATCCGGAAGTTGTAACTTGTGTTGGATATGTTCTTCAACTTTGCTACTCGGGTAAAGCTTCTGATACATATGGGTGTTATATAAATAAGGTAGTGATAAGGCATGTATACTTACTGCATGTGAATATTGTATTCGTTTCTGCTTTGTAGTAGATGTATCATATATACATATACACAGTTTGATGAAAAACAAAAAAAAATATATATATATATACACAGTTTGTTCACTCTCTAGATAGATACCATGTATGCGTAAATGTAATCTTAAGAACATGTCCTTACTTAAAATGATGAGTAATAGTTGTGCTCAAGAACCATTCCTATAAAAAAACGGATGGAAGAGAGACAAACCCCACCAAAATTATATGCTTCACTAAATTATTCAAATAATCATATATGTAAGGACGTCAGAAGATAACTCGGACTGGTGGTTCCTCCCCCCTCCCAAATCATCACTCATTAAGCATTCTGGTTAGTTCAAAATATATATATTTTCATCAAACAACCAATAAAATTAGGTTTCTCCTTCTCAATTAACAGAACAAGCCAATGAGGAACACAACATAGCAATTGTGTCTGGGACTGTTTGCTCACTCTAACATATTTAAAATCACATTTCTGTAAGATTTGTTGTTTTCTAAATTTTAAATTTTTTAAATGTTTAATAATTATTTTAGCAAAAATATGGAAGAAAGATATACATATATATATGTACATTTTGATACTTGCTTTTCTCTCTCGGGTTAAGTACCGTAGACGTCTTAAATGACAAGAAAACTCAATTTCTATGGGTTTCGTGGGATTAGTTTTGTGGTCTAGAAAGTCTTTGGAATCCCAATTATTTAAAAAAAAACGTTTTGATACATGCATTAACTATAAGTCTTTTTGTCACATAAATTTATTAATAATAAAAGACACAATGAGTCCAAAACATGCAAAACTCAGTAGTCCATTACATAGAAGAAAATATGAAGAGCCTTTATGGCTAAAGGTAACAACAATCGAGTTCTTTGATCGGGGGAGATGAGAGAAACCGATTGATGAAAATCCAGAGGAGATCGAGCGGATGTCGAAGACAAATCCGATGATTTCTTTAGACTGGATGTTGCTGGAGATAGCTCTGATGAGCGTTGAATTGTCGGAGAAAACCTTGAGTTTTGGGAACTCTAGAGTTAGCTCCAAGCAAAGGTCGATCATGGCGTGATAGCCTCTGCGATTAGGGGAGATCAATGTCGCGATGACCCAAGGATCCATGGGCCCGAGCTTCTAAAACGTGGCCTGGGAAACTCTCCATTACTTCAACTAACAAGAATGCAACTGATAAATCCAATGGAGGATGAGAACCATAGCTACGAGCGGCTGGGAAAGGCCTTCTTTGCCTAGATTTGGCAGTAATATTCATGAGAAATGGAGCAAAGACTGTGTAGACTCGGATGGCCTGTGATAGTTGAAAAAACCATGGAACAAATCTAAGCACAACATCACGGCTTAAGGCTATGTGAACCCTGTCGACTGAAGCAAGACGATGGACAAGCACCATTAAAGTACCATTGAAGACATCATACCACACAAGCGAAGTAAGCTGAACGGGATTTAATGATAGAGCATAGACTTTGGTTAAGTCAAAGCTTTGGACACCGACATTACCGTCTTTGGAGCCAATACGCTTTAACGGAACTGGGTCTGCATCGCTGGTCATCGGATCCCATCAAGCTGGAGCTGATGTGTGTTTTTCGGACTGAAAACAGAGGCTTCTAGGTTCATCGAGAGAGCTTTAATTTCTTGGGTTTAGAATTGAAATTCCATGTAGCTGAGTAGTTCTCAAGGAGTAGAAGACCTTCTCTTCACTGTGATGGAGAAAGCGGTGCAAAGTGACGAGATCTGGCGGTGAAGAGCCCAGAGGGCGGCGGAGGGTCAGGGGACTGGAGGGTCTGGCGGATCCACTGGAATCATCACATCAAGGTCTGCATCTGGTGGTTCAGGGGGCAAGCGAGGAGGAACAGATGAGCCAGCTATGGGGAGATCCATTGGAGAAGATGAAAGAGAGACCGGGATGGTATCACGGCGTCGCGGCAGCGGAAGAGATGCGAGATTACGAAGGAGGAGATGTGCCAGAGAGTCTTCATCTTGGTGGAGGAGCTTGTTGGCGTGACCTCGAACTCCGTGCCTGGAGAGAACGAGTTAGGGCATCAACTATAAGTCTATAAGTTACTTTGACATAAAGCCATTAGCTGCATGTTAATAATATGTCAAAACCTAATATCTCGTCTAATGTCGTTACCGTTTCCATCATACACAGTAACATGTGACGGACACCGTGTAATTGGCAAGTTGTAATTTCTCTATGTACCAACAATGGTGTGGTTGACACCCAATTAAGCAAAATCAACGTACTTATGGCAATACTTTACACAGAAATAAAGCATTAAATCGGTGATGTAACGCCTCTGCCTCACAGCATTGCACTATGAGAAAAGTCTCCCAAAGCAAGTGTCATGTTACTGGAGGTTTCCATCAAATTCGGTCAGAACATTTGACCTATTTATTAAAATGTCCGAGGAAACTAGGAGTATGCCTAGGCTCTTATTCTGCTGGGTCATTCTTAAAGAACAAGCGGCCTTTTTCATTCAGTTTGGTCGTGCACACCATACACATTTCATTTCGCAAGGACTGCAGCATCTATACGTGCTAAAGTAAGTATATGAATATTCATTGAGAAGATAATGACACAATGAGATACAATCAGTTTTCGCATAAACAAATCCTAATGCATCTGATTTAGCTATCTAAAACAGAGATCACAAAAATCCCCAAAATATTATTAAAAAAAAACTTTCACAGACAATAATAATTAACCTAATCGCTAAGATTAAGATTAAAGCTTGGCATAGCAAAAGACTAAAGCGGCATTTTAACTCCAATAGATTATTCTCGTTACGAAACCTGTAAGAGCAACAAACATTAGAGAGTAACAGCTGAAAACTAATCCTAGGATCCGAATTAAGACTATCCCGAAGGCGACTCCAGAAAACGTTAGAGGCAAAATAAGGTTGACAAAGCTCTGGTACGACTATAATCCACTCTAGATACTGTACAACTCTGAAAGAGATAGAGACAATTTTCTGATAGTCCAAAGCCGAGAAAGAGAAGACCGATGGTAAAAGCACCGCTGGTCACTGAAACAGAAAAGAGAAGTGGTGAAAAGAGGAGGATGGGGAAGAAAGAGGAGGATGGGGAAGAAAGAGGAGAGAAAAAATCTCTCCATACTAAAAATAATATTTGTGAAGCTCTATTATTTGTTTTGAAAAATGTTCTATTTTAATTTATAGTCTTTTTTCATTCGATTATAAATATAACATATATATATATATATATATATATATGTGTTATATTTCATTTTGAAGCTATACAAAAGTAAAAGAAATAACAAAAAAATGTATTTTTTGGATAATCAAGATATATGGAGAGATTCGACTAATTTCCAAAGGTTTGGTGTAGCCTGAGATGGACCTTATATCTGTGTGACTATAAATGTTTAGTGTCATTAGAATTTTTCGAACCGAATCATCCTGTAGTTAAGAAATGGTAATAAAGGTCTTATTTTCTAAAGTTTTATTTAGTAAATTGTAGAAAATAATATTTCTGTAGAAATAAAAAAATAACTGACAAGACAATCCTTACAACAAAATCATCAACGTTGTACATCTAATCTTTAAAAAAAAGAGGAAAAGTCAAAGGAGAAAAAAACATTCTCTTAAAATTATTCCGAATTCACACTAATAAACCGAACCTAACCGAGATTCAAACACCCGTAAGTCAAAGTAATGGCGTGTTAACTAAATCTTCCTTTCGCTAAGCGTTGACCCCGTCTTATGTCTCCCTCTTCTTCTTTAACACTCGCCACAATCTTTTGAAATTTCTTCCTCCTCTTCTCTTCTCTCTCTCTCTCTCTCTCCTCTACAATCCAATCGATGGCTTTCAATAGCTCACGCCTCGACGCACAATCCGCCGCCGAGAAACTAATCCTAGGATCCGAATTAAGACTATCCCGAAGGCGACTCCAGAAAACGTTAGAGGCAAAATAAGGTTGACAAAGCTCTGGTACGACTATAATCCACTCTAGATACTGTACAACTCTGAAAGAGATAGAGACAATTTTCTGATAGTCCAAAGCCGAGAAGGAGAAGCCACCGATGGTAAAAGCACCGCTGGTCACTGAAACAGAAAGAAGAGAGTGGTGAAAAGAGGAGGATGGGGAAGAAAGAGGAGAGAAAAAATCTCTCCATACTAAAAATAATATTTGTGAAGCTCTATTATTTGTTTTGAAAAAGGTTTCTATTTTAATTATAGTCTTTTCATTCGATTATAAATACCAACATATATATATATATATATTGTGTTATATTTCATTTTGAAGCTATACAAAAGTAAAGAAATAACTAAAGAAATGTATTTTTTGGGTAATCAAGATCTATGGAGAGATTCAGACTAATTTCCAAAGGTTTGGTTTAGTCGACAGATGGATCTTCATTCCGAATATTCAGATGATGTCTAAAATATGACCTCATATCTTTGTGACTATAAAATATAAATGTTTAATGTGTAGAATTTTTGAACCAATCATCTGTGTAGTTAAGAAATGGTAATAAATATCTTATTTTATAAAGTTTTATTTAGTAAATTGTAGAAAATAATATTTCTGTAGAAATTAAAAAAAAAAACTGACAAGACAATCCTTACAACAAAATCATCAACGTTGTACTAATCTTTAAAAAAAAAAGAGGGAAAGTCAAAGGAGAAAAAAACATTCTCTTAAAATTATTCCGATTTCGAACTAATAAACCGAACCTAACCGAGATTCAAACACCCGTAAGTCAAAGTAATGGCGTGTTAACTAAATCTTCCTTTCGCTAAGCGTTGACCCCGTCTTATGTCTCCCTCTTCTTCTTTAACACTCATACAATCTTTTGAAATTTCTTCCTCCTCTTCTCTTCTCTCTCTCTCTCTCTCCTCTACAATCCAATCGATGGCTTTCAATAGCTCACGCCTCGACGCACAATCCGCCGCCGAGAAACTAATCCTAGGATCCGAATTAAGACTATCCCGAAGGCGACTCCAGAAAACGTTAGAGGCAAAATAAGGTTGACAAAGCTCTGGTACGACTATAATCCACTCTAGATACTGTACAACTCTGAAAGAGATAGAGACAATTTTCTGATAGTCCAAAGCCGAGAAGGAGAAGCCACCGATGGTAATGCACCGCTGGTCACTGAAACAGAAAGAAGAGAAGTGGTGAAAAGAGGAGGATGGGGAAGAAAGAGGAGAGAAAAAATCTCTCCATACTAAAAATAATATTTGTGAAGCTCTATTATTTGTTTTGAAAAAGGTTCTATTTTAATTTATAGTCTTTTTCATTCGATTATAAATACCAACATATATATATATATATTGTGTTATATTTCATTTTTGAAGCTATACAAAAGTAAAAGAAATAACTAAAGAAATGTACTTTTTTAGGTAATCAAGATATATGGAGAGATTCAGACTAATTTCCAAAGGTTTGGTGTAGTCCACAGATGGTCCTTCATTCCAAATATTCAGATGATGTCTAAAATATGACCTCTATATCATGTGACTATAAATGTTTAGTGTCGTAGAATTTTTCGAACGAATCATCTGTGTAGTTAAGAAATGGTAATAAAGGTCTTATTTTCTAAAGTTTTATTTAGTAAATTGTAGAAAATAATATTTCTGTAGAAATAAAAAAATAACTGACAAGACAATCCTTACAACAAAATCATCAACGTTGTACATCTAATCTTTAAAAAAAAGAGAGGGAAAAGTCAAAAGGAGAAAAAAAACATTCTCTTAAAATTATTCCGAATTCACACTAATAAACCGAACCTAACCGAGATTCAAACACCCGTAAGTCAAAGTAATGGCGTGTTAACTAAATCTTCCTTTCGCTAAGCGTTGACCCGTCTTATGTCTCCCTCTTCTTCTTTAACACTCGCCACAATCTTTTGAAATTTCTTCCTCCTCTTCTCTTCTCTCTCTCTCTCTCCTCTACAATCCAATCGATGGCTTTCAATAGCTCACGCCTCGACGCACAATCCGCCGCCGAGAAAGCAGTATCAGTGATCGGATTAGGCTACGATCTCACCGCCGATATCCGTCTCTCCGCTTGTAAATCCACACCCGACGGATCCAGCCTTCTCAATCTTGACCCCACCCGGAACAGAGACCTGGTTTTCCCGGGAGGGATCGTCGTCAACAACGTCTCGAGCTCGATTAAGTGCGATAAAGGCGATCGCACTCGTCTCCGCTCCGATTTGCTCTCTTTTAACCAGGTTTCCTTCTTTAACTTCTTTCACAAGTTATTATCTTTAAGTATCACTAATAAATAATACTCTTCCTGTTTCCCTTTCTAAATGATGTATGTATTTAAAAGATTCACATATATTAAGAAAACATTTTAGTTTTAAATACATATTTTTTACAATTAACTATTTTTCATGATTTTACCCATCAAAATTTGATAAATACAATTAGCTACCTCAAAATTTACATTTACTATTATTATCTAATAAAATGCATCAGAAATGTACAAAAAAATTAAAACAATTTTAATTTTTTTTTAAAAAAAATATAAACGGAGGAATAATATTTTTTTTGTTGGCTGTGTAGATGTCGGAGAAATTCAATCAAGATATGTCTCTGTTGGGAAAGATTCCATCGGGGATGTTTAATGCCATGTTCGAGTTAAGACAAGGTTGGCAAAAAGATGCGAGCTCTGTGAAGACGCTTGCTTATGATGGATGGTTTATTAGCTTGTTCAGTGTAGCCCTCGTCAGGAGTCGCAGTTGACACTGCGTGATGAAGTCAAGCGTGAGGTTCCTTCCTCTTGGGACTCTGCTGCACTTGCTGGGTATGTGTATATATGAGTGTATGAATGACCTTAAAATAGAAATATTTGAGTAAAGATTTGAGTTTTCTGATGCTTATTTGTTTCAGGTTCATTGAGAAGTATGGTACCCATATAGTTGCTGGAGTTACTATGGGAGGCAAAGATGTTATTTACATGAAGCAGCTGCGTAACTCGACTCATGATCCTGATCAAGTCCAGAAAGAGTTGAAGCAATTGGGTAACAAAATGTTTTCTGCTGAAAGTATGTCTAACCCAGAGGTAAAACAGATTTAAGAAGTTGTCACTCTCCAGTTGCATTCTCTCAATGCAAAACGTGAAATGTTTTGATGTGTCTGTAGGAGAGTCCTATCCAGTTGGGGTGCATTCACAGTTTGGTTCCTCTCTTAATCGTCCTGTTATCATGCACTCCAAGAACGAGGTCAGATTCTTTTCACCACTAATGCAGTGATTTCCGCTTGGGTTTGGACTTAAAGAAGTGTACTTTGCATATCCAGGATCTGGTGAGCATTTGTCTAAGAATAGGAGGTGTTGATATGGGACAAAGTCATGATCGTTGGCTCTCAACCATATCACAATCGCCCAACGCCATATCTATGTGCTTTGTTCCCATAACTTCGCTCTTGAGTGGTCTCCCAGGAACAGGATTTCTTACTCATGCAATGAACTTATACCTTAGATGTGAGCATTTTGGTGGTTTTGTATATTAGTTACTCAATGGCTTTATTCATGTAACAAGTTTGTATAAAAATGTTTTAGATAAGCCACCGATGGAAGAGCTGCATCAGTTTCTTGAGTTTCAACTTCCACGTCAGTGGGCTCCAGTGTATGGAGATCTCCCTCTTGGACTACGCAGAAAACAAAGTTCCCCGTCACTTCAGTTCTCGTTGATGGGTCCAAAACTATATGTCAGCACATCAAAGGTTGATTCTGGTGAGCGACCAGTAACGGGAGTGCGTTTATTCATGGAGGGGAAGAAAGGAGATCATCTAGCAATCCATTTACAGCACCTCTCTGCGTGTCCTCCAAGTCTCCAGCTCTCACAGGACGATACCTATGAACCTATCGATGAACCATCAGAAAAGGATATTATGAAGCTGTGAAATGGGGAATATTCTCACATGTATGCACCTTCCCGGTTCAGTACAACGGAGCACGGCCTGATGAGGCAGCCTCTATTGTAACCAAAGCCTGGTTAGAAGTCAAAGGTATTGGGATGAGGAAAGTTCTGTTTCTGAGGCTCGGTTTCTCACAAGTTGCGTCAGCTATTATACGTAGATATGACTGGGATAATCTCTCACCCGACTCACGCAAATCTGGTATTTTCTCGATGATTAGTACAAGACTAAGCGGGGGGTTAGGTCCAACCGCGACAACAGCGAAGCCAGTGTCTAAGATCGATATAAACTCGGCGATTTATCCTAAAGGGCCATCACCACCTGTGAAACCGAAGCTGCTGAGTCTTGTAGACACAAAGGAGGTGGTGAGAGGTCGGAAGTACCACCTGGATATTGGGTTGTGACTGGTGCTAAGCTTTGTTTAGAGGCAGGCAAGATCTCAATCAGAGCTAAATACTCTCTGCTCACTGTTGTCTCGGAAGATTCGCTGCTCTGAGAGATTCATTCAGTTCCCAGGACAGGGAGGAAACACAAGTTAGTGTGTCCTGTTAAATTTTTTCAGATTTCAGTTTGTGATTAGCTTTGAGGTGATCTCAATCAGATGTTTTTTTGTGGTTGTGAAAAGATTTATTTATATGTTTATGTAAATGCATCAATCTAATACTGGAAAGCTCAAGTTGCCTTATTTACATAAAGTAGTAATACTTGTTTGTGTAGCTCTAATTATGATTATGGAATTGCTGACTTATGTTTCCTTTGGTTTGGCCAAGGAAGAAGGTAGACTAATCCCAACATTGTTGTTGAGTGAAGAGCCTTAGAGCTACGGCCTAGTGGTTGAATGCATTTTCATACAGTAAAATAACAAGAAAAAGATTTGCATTAAGCACCTCTTATGGTTTAAGAATCACAAATCTTGCTGTGCTTTACTGCAATGGTGTGAAAGAGAATCATCCATCTACAACACATCAGAAACAACGATACATGCACTCCATTAGAAACTTTCAGTACATGCAGGTAAAACAAAAGAATGGAGGTAAAATCTTGAGATGGTTTATTATCACTTCTAAGGTTTCCTTTTATAAAACTGTCATACGATGAAGTTTTCAAGAAACCAAAGTAGAAAACTTTTTATCGCACACCAGCCTCTCTTTTATTATCACCAGTAATTCACTCATACATCATCATTGCAATCTGAGTGAATACAATTTTTTTTTTGTATCAGTGCTGATTCTTATGCTAGTGACAAGTGTTCTAGTGTGAGAGGTTCAGAGAAACTATAAATAGGAAAAGAACTAAGACAATCACACAGAGAATCAACAACTAGAAATGACTCATGTTATCTAGGCAAAGAAGTGCCTAAGACTAGAGGATAATATTAACTCACGTAAGTTTTGTTGATTCATCTTCATCTAGTCTCGTCTAGACTTCAAAGGAAAAAACAAAATCATTTGTCAAAACAATTTGACTTGCGATCTTAAGGGAAGAGAGCAAATAGCTTAAATAGTGCGACGAATCCAGACACAAGGAAAGTAAAATCACACATAATCATCCTACAAGAAGCTAAAGATCCACACACACAAAAAAAAAAAATTGTACTGAAGACAGAAAGGCTTATAAAGCAGCAACCCGACAACAAATGCGCACACAAAACATAACAACTCTAAACCTTAGCTCAAAGAAGCATAATAACCTAGTTTCATCCATCCACGAGACTAGTGTAACATGGTAAGATCAAAGCATATAACGTAGCAATATATAAGTTATTGGGAGCTAACACTTAACAATCAAATCAAAGAAGGTTAGTTCGTGCATTAGTCAACTAAGAATGAACACTACCACTATATCAATCACGAAACAGAAAACAGAGTGTGTATGTGTGTACCTTCAACGATCCAACCACGGCGGTGAAGCGGAGAGAATGGAATTGAGCAAAGCGGAAGCAGTGGCCGTGTGGTAAGGGAGCATCGTCTCCACGCAACAGCTCAGTTCTACTGGAGATCTTTTTCATTTTCAAAACGAAAATTCAGAATGGAGCAAATCGATGTTTCGGAATGGTTCTCGCTGACTGGTTTACCTGAGAATGCGGCTTGAAAGAGGGGTCTGTTTAGGCATCCGAAACGCAGACCGAGATGATGCCGCGGGTATAGGTTTCGGTACGGTTGAGAACCTTGATGCGGTGGCGGATGCTCGGCTCGCGGCGGAGCGGAAGAAATATCTGGCAGCGGACATTGAATGATTAGGATTTTCGTTGGTGATAGATAGTTTAGGGCTTATGCGTAGGCTTTTGTGATGGGGACACGATCTACTGCAGCTGCACTTACAGGAGGAAGCTTGATGAAGCTTTTTGAAACAAACGGTTTTTATTAAAATGCAGAAACAAATGCATCGCTGTGACTTTTTGAAGTCATACAGTTAAGTAGAGAATGATCAGATATGGTTACACTACATTTTGAACCGCCTTTAAAGGACGGGTATATATTTTGTTTTAAATTTTTTTCGAAAAATTTAATTTTCATTTTTGTATTTTTAGTCATATTTACATTTAATATTAATTTAATATATTTTGGGTAACTATAAATATGTCAAGTTGCATTTTTTTGACAACAATGTCAAGTTGCATAACTATACATTTATGTCATATACATTTCAGAAATTATTTTAAATATTTCTAGAGTTTGCAATTTATTAAATTTTCTTAGTAGCTATCTAACCTAATCAATCGATAATTTTGTACCAAAATCCAATTTAGAACCGACCGAAAATCAAAGTCTCATATTCTATTAGACATGACATATATACTCGAGCGGTTGTTAAAGTCTTATATCCGAAACCAATACAAAACCTAACATGCAGAAAACCGAACAATTTTTCAGAAAATTGTTTGAAGAATTTTTAATATATATATGGGTCAATATGGTCTATACTACCTTTAAGTAAAATTACATTTAGTGAATATTTTTAATCGAATATACTATTTAAAACCCGTCAAACAAAATGAATTATATGGATATTTATTTCTATTAAAATCTACTTAAATCAAAACCCCATTAAACATAAAATTAAATGTCATTAATAATTCATTCTACCACTAATTAGTATTAATATTAACTTTACAGTTTCATTTTATAAAACAATTTAAGAAATATATTTCCATCGGTTTCTATATATATTTTTTAATATTATATATATTCAGAAATATTTAATATTTATTACAATATATTTCTTAAGTGTTAGATAAATGTAGCTCTATATTAAATTAGGAAAAGATGTTTATTAATATATATTATCATGGTCTGTTGGAAGAATTGGTCCATTTTATACTCTTAAGTTGTTAAACAAAACACTCATGTATTCACGTAGGTATGATCATGTAGTGTGTATTTTTTGACTGGCATTTTGTAAATTTTTCATCTTCCCAAGAATATTTAGAATTATCTGCAACATTTCAATGGCGCCATACTTTCATAACTGATCAATTTTAACTTTTTGTTGTTTATACTTTAAACTTGTAATCCATTAGAAAACATTTTATTTCAATCTTTTAAAACCCAAAAATCAGTTACTTTAAATTTTCTTATTTCTTGTCTCTTTATGACAAATAAACACAGTGAACAACCACGAACGTAATCACCATGGCCGTGTTTTGATGAGATCTAGATTTAAATCAATGAATCAAATTTTGTTGTGAATGAAGAAAATAACTATTTTATTTTTAACCACTAATAACTGCTCAGTAACGTGGTTGGTCAAGTAATACAATTAGATGTAGTTATAAAAAATCAGTTATTTAATATGCAGTTATAATATATTAAGATGCAGTTAAGTTAATGTGAAAAATAATTGTTGGACACAACCTTTTATGAATTGGTCATGGTGAAGAATTAATAGAATAGATTGTAACTAGCCTTAGCCTAAAAAGAGCATAACAAAATTCAAGAGATACAATTGATTTCCCTCTATCTTCATCATTTTCTTGAACCGTACGTTTAATATAATATGAAATACATATGTAGTCGATTCTAAATCGGGAAGTAGTAGAGAAAGAGGGTTATCGTGCTCGACTTCTATTGCATCTTGAGCAATCTTAATAATGGTCCTAGTTTCTGTGACTATGCGACTAGTTTGAGACGGGGCTGCATCTAGTGGAACAATCTCTATTTCAGAAGAAATAATGATAGTTTCTGTAGATATTGCATCAGTATCGATATAAAGTTTTCAGAGAAAAAGCCACTGATGCTGATTGTAGTCCATGATCTTGAACATTTACTGCAGGAGAGACAGATTCAGTATGGTTATCAATTTTTGTACTAAAAGCAACATTGATAACCGATAGTGTTTCTGAGAATCATCTCTATTTTCACTTCATATTTTACTCTAGAACAAAAATAAAAATGTTCTATTTATGAAATGATGTTTTATTTTTATTCATTACTGCATTTCCACTTCATTTTAGAGTAACATATAGAATGAGAATGGAGATGTTTTGAATCCACATTCATTGTCTCTGAAATAACAACTCCCTTTGTAGGAACAGAGGTTTTTGTCATGACAGCAAAATTGTTTACAGAAATATTTATGAATCCACAAGTATGGTCTCTGAAGCAACAACTGCTTTTGTAGGAACAAATAATATTGTTGGGATAGTAGCACTGTTAACTGAAGATGCTTTTGAATCTACAAATATTGTTTTGAAACAACAAATAATTTTGTAGGAAAAATAATTATAATAATAATAATAATAATTTTTGTAGGAACAGAAGATGGTGTTAGGACAATAGCATTAGTATCATTAGGGGTTTTTGAATCCACATGTAGTAGTCGGAAGTAACAACATCATTTGTAGTAACATGTTCCAAAACTTGAAGCATGTATACCCAAACAATAAGATGTTGTATGACCCAAAATGCTACATTTACCGCATTTTGAAGGCAGCCATATATGCATGACATCAACCATAGTAAGTGAAACAATTGTGTTATCTTAGACTACTTTTTAAAGAAATTGCTTGTTTAACTTAACATCAAATAAAATTTTAGCTTTTTTGAATTATCCGGAGGTTCGACCCAAAACCTTAATCATTTCACATCCGAAACCACAACATATAGTTTTAGTTTGTTCCAGCAGTTATTTGAACCAGAGACTCTAACACAATGGTCAAGATTCTTTCTAGTTGAGTCAATGACCTCTGGTAAATCTTAGACCATGATTAAAAGGATTCTTAGGGTGGGGTTAGCGGTCCATTAATGTAGGGTCAATATACTGATTATTTGTTAACGTCGGTTCTCCGGTACCAAAAGCAATCAAATCTATTCCTTTAATAAACTATAGCTGGTTGAGTATGTTCTTTAGAGTGAACCAAATTGGGATGGTAGATATTTCTGATAAGTTAGAGTTGGTGAAATATTTGAAGGTATAACAAACATAAACTGCATCCCGTGGGATGAGAGAAACAGCCTCCCACCTGTTCCTCCACTGTCATTTCGCTACTGAGATATGGAACTCAGCACCCATCCAACAAGGAAGCACACTTAGCACAGCACGAATTCACAACCGCCCTAAAGCTCGAGGAAACTAAACAATCTACCCCGCGGTATCCATTTTGGACCTCTGTTCCCATGGATTGCTGGAACAAATGGACTGCCGGAACTTAAAAATTTTGAAAGAAGGAAGTTCAACACTACAAAGACATTGATGAAAGCAATTTCTGATGCTCGAGAATGGCAAAACGCTCAGACTAAACAACCGGTATTGCAACAACTGCAATCACAACCGAGATCTATCAGAACGGAGGACATAATAACCATCCACACCGCAGCTTGGAGGAAAGAAACTCTTCTAGCTGGCTTAGCGTGGACGTTTTCTGTAAGACCGATCCTGGCCTCTCAGGCCAGCGGTCGATACCTCGTCGCCTCCCTACCCTACTTTATTTAAAACATCGCCCATGGCGAGGGCTAACTCAGATCCTAGCTCAAGACTACCTTAGTCATTCCCTAGCTTAGATCATTTCAACTTATGCACAGCGGAATAATATCTACAAAACCATTGGTCTAAAACCAATCTAACACTTGTCTGGTCAGATCACCTCAGCTACTGGTCAGTAAACACATATGCCAGCTAGCTCCAAGGTTGATCCTGAACCTGGACCAAGTCATACCAAATCAGGTTCCATTCACCTAACCATTCTATCTAGATCTATGCAACATTGATATATCATACCTTTGCCACATCCACGGGCTTGTTAGCTCATTATCCCAGCTGACTTAGCTGTTTAGCTAGCTCATCCAGCTAGCTGAGCTGAACCACTTCACTTGAGGTTCCCCACTCTCTTCCAGCTGATCGAGCTGTGAGGTAGCTTGCCCAGCTCCTGTCCACTCGTCCAACTCCCTTATACCTGCATAAACTCTTCCCTTGGGTACTTAGTCATTCAGCCAACCATCCCCACGGACTAAGTACCTACGGAAGTCTTAACAAAAACGACCTCAAGCAAACATGCTCCAAAATTAATTAAAATTCATGACAAATACTGATAATTCCCTACTAAGAGGAATCCACAATCAGATTGATCAGAACCGGCCTAATTCACATAGAATTTGGCCAAATCCGACTAAGGTCATAACTGACCACCATCAAACCGGCCTGATAAATCCAATCAAATCATGATAAATCATGATAAATCCTCACTAAGAGGAATCCATGGTCGGATCCCATCAATTCCATCCAGAACTATGAGATCGGACCTAGCTGCCCAACCAAGGCCATGGAGAGTTCCACTGAACGGCCAAGGTCTGGTTTAGTACCACCATGTCTCAGGCGTGTGCTCCTGTAACCAAGTCCTTTCATGGACTAACAAAGCCCATCAGATCCTAAGTCAATCAACCAACCCCACATGACTCAGAACTGATGAGTCTTCACACTTCCTAACCGGCCATGGAACCATGTCCCACTGAACCTGATTAGTGTTGCTCTTACCACGGTGCATCCTTTGATCAATCAGATAAGACACCTTGATCCACCATCCAGGGATCAGGTCGTCCATCCTTGCCCATGATCAGATCACACGGCCTTCCTTGTATAAACACACCAGCACAATACTTGTTGTCCACACCAACAAGTACTAGCCTTACTCCTCTCCTTTGCTTGCTGTTGGATCCAAACGAATTGGACCTTGCACTCCACATGGT
The DNA here is from genome assembly GCA_016432835.1 of Brassica nigra. Classification (NCBI taxonomy): domain Eukaryota; kingdom Viridiplantae; phylum Streptophyta; class Magnoliopsida; order Brassicales; family Brassicaceae; genus Brassica; species Brassica nigra. The sequence goes on from JAEACV010000306.1 coordinate 17,336, forward strand.
TCCTCTGGTACTAGGATCCCCATGTGTCTCACCAATGGGTCGGATCCATGGTTCATACCATGATCAAACTCAACATCAAACTATGATCCATCATGGATCACTTTCCAATGAACATCATCTAACTATCATCCCACATGGATGAAGTAGATCAACAATGATCCTCCCTCCTCTTAGGGTCCTGGATCCTTAGTTTACATCACAATATATATAGTCTTCAAGGGCGTGCCTTACCTTGGCTTAACAGCACCACAAGAGACATAAACATAAACAGGAAAGTAAGTATCAAATTTGTTACCTTATACTTGATCTTATTAGATCATGTGCCACCTCTTATTAGGTTCGGCCATGCTCCTCCAGAGCATGCCTCCATCAACCCTTATCACATACTTACAGTAATGATAAGATCCATTCAATGTTCGTGCCTCTCTTCCATTCCATGGAACTCCCATGGAACCAGTTTCTGCACTGCATCCACCTTTGAGGCTGTGTTGGCCTTTGGGAGTGGAGTCTGGCCTTCTCCTTCTCCTCTGACCATTTGCGTGTGTTCCCAGGACACAGAGGAAGCCTTAGATGTGTTCATCCATGATCAAACACCACCCAAAGGTCGTGCATCACTTCCCCTTCAGTGTCCAAGAAACTGCCTTTCTACACACATCTGCCTTCAAGGCTGTCTCAGCCCTTAGAGGTTAGATCCGGCCTCAATATTCTCTCCAGGCTATTTGCGTGTCTTCTATGGGTGTAGAGGAAGCCTATGGCGTGGCAAACAACAATCAACACTCACCAGAAGGTCGTTCATAACCCTCCCATGATTGCCCACAAAACTGCCTCTTTGCTGCCTTTGATTGCATCTCTGTCTTGGATTGTTGAATCCGACCATCTCCATGTTTTCTCTGGTTTTATTTGTGTTTCAGGGTGGAAAATGAATGCCTGGCGTGCCTGTAAAGGCACGGACCTGCCCTCTTTATAGAAGAAGGAATGGTTACTTCTAACCATTGCATCCCTTCTGTTTCATTTCTGGCCATTGATTTCATCAATGGTCCAGATCACCCATTCGCCTATGGCAGTTATCTGGACGTCCTGGGCTTACAACCACTCCTGGGCATGTCCATACAAGCCCAAACCGAATGCCAAGCCACTGGCCCAACCCGAGCCCACCGACCCATCGCAACATATGGGTTGCCGCGGGCTTTGTCGGACCCAGACTGCCCAGACCGAACACTCAGTCAAGCTGAGTTGAGCTGATCCCCAGCTGACCCAGCTGAGTGAGCTAGTCCATCCAGCTCAGGGAGCTGACACACTCTACTTGAGCTCCAAGTGAGCTCGTCCAGCTGGTTGAGCTTCTTGCTTTCGCATCACCGGCTGTGATACACTTTGTACAGCTTGATATCTTCATCTCATTCAATCCCTCTAAGTCCCTTGGTATATTTCAAGACCTAGACTTAGTTCTCCCATGATCCATTCTGATCATGCACTACATCACAGCTTCACCTAGCTGATCGAGTTTCACCCAGACCTCGTCCAGCTATCGAAACACTCGACCAACTCCTTTAAGCTTGTCTCCATCCTATTTTGGTTAAGTCTCAGCTGTATGATTCCCTTAACCACCTTTTTGGATCATGACACGCTTGTCTTTAGGTCATATGACCTGTCTGGTGCGTCTCCACGCACAATGGTCCATCCGGACGATCCTACCCAGGATCGGGGACATGACAAGTCTCCCCACTTGATAAAGATTAGTCCTCGAATCCAGTGCTGCTGACATCTTGTCTCATTGACAAAATGTTCCAACCGATCTCTTTGCATCCAGAACATGGAGCATGCTCGATTGGTTCTTTCTAACCAATTTGTGGCATCTCCTCCTTGTTCCTTCTCACTGATCACATTTTTGATCAGCATATCAACAGGTCTCCCCCACTTGGACGGAACACTCTTGAATCGAACCAAGTTGTCCTTCTGAACACCAAGGGTTCATGATCCCAGCCACATCGTACTGGATCATCCCTTAACCGACCACAGCCTTACCGGCTTGGCCATATTGTGATCTTAGTCCATACTAGACTAAACCACCTTAACTTGACACCTGTCCATCACGGACTCTGTCATAATTGATCCTGGTCCTTTTAGGGCGTGATCATATCCGGCCCTGGTCCACTCAGGAACTCAACCGTGTATCCGACCATAGGTCCATCTCGAATAGGTCATTCCCTGATCTTTGTCCCTTACCGAACTTGATCATATTGCGGTTCTGGTCCTCCGGACTCAACCGTCTTACCCCACCATGGTCGATCTCCGACTTGGTTGTACTGCGACTCATCCATCACTGAACTTGATCGATATATCCCACCCTAGGTCAATCTCAGACTTGGTTGTAATCGCCCAGGTCCTTCGGACGAGTCGACTTCAGCTCGGCCATCTCGGCAGGAGCTATACACAAGGAACTTTTGGATCTTTGGGGCCGTCCCTGGTCCAGATCTACTATGAGCGGGTCAGCCCTACCAGGGAATGCCCTGTGGCGCCGAAACACATCATGGACTCTCGAACCAGCGGAATCCCATCCGGGTCATCACCCCTACGACCTCCTTAGTGGCGTTTGTGGCCAAATAAGCTTCACACCCTTCCTCAGCATCCATTCCACATGGATTGCTGACACCATAAGCATCCAGATCGGACATATACCTTGGAACCTGATGGGAATTCACACCAACTCTTGAAGTGCAGCGCTCGGTGACAGTCAGAGTGGCCCGATACTTTCAAGCCAGTCCATACCTAATATCACCTCGTGATTCTTTAGGCGGACAACAACCAGATCCACAGGCATTACCTGTCAGGATCAATACTCAGATCGCGGCATTACCGGCGTGATCAATACTCAGATCCGAGGCATTACCGACTGAGATCAATACTCAGATCCGCAGGCATTACCTGACTGTGATCAATACTCAGATCCGCAGGCATCACCTGATTGTGATCATCACAGGGATGTCCTTCACCAAACCTAGTGAACTCATTCTCTTGCCACGCGCGTTCACTATGCAAGGACAACCCCCGTTCCCATCTGGGACAACCCTTTTCGATCATTAAGTATTTAGATGAGTTGGATCTCGGATTGATCACACATTTGGAAAATGTCCCATACCATTCTCCAAGCATCACACTTCGTGAACGTCCCATACCATTCACAAAGTGTTTATAGTATACCTCAATCCTCATCATACTAAGATACTTAACATCGTGTTTAATTCCTCTTGGAATTGATCAATTCCATTCAATCTTAAGGAATCCACCTTGACTTACACTGAGTCCAAGCTGATCCATCTGATCACAAGCCCACTCATGTACTAGCCAGGTAACGTCTCCTTAGACCAACATGAACACTGCATATGCTCACTTGTTTTGAACGGCCACCAAGGAATAACACTAACCCCTACAAGAGTGCTACGTTTCTTTCAACCTAAGCCACTCTCTGGTCCATGTTACTTCCTGGTCCAGGTCGTCCTTACAAAGATCTTGCATTGCATCCATCGTCAATCCATATATTACTTCCAAATAACTAGATACACCAACCTTTCAGTTTCCGGGTTCTTGCCCTTGGAGAGTGCATCTTGGCTAAGCTTCGGCTCATCTTGGAACTTCCCGTTCACAAGCATGAAGCCCAAACTTACCTCAACTCTCACTTGGCTCACCACAGCTAAGGTTCCAAGTCATCTCAGTTTTCAGAAATAATTTGGTTTGGAACTCAACATCTTTGAGCACTGTCTTAACAGGATCAAGCATGCTCTGATACCAACTTGTAAGACCGATCCTGGCCTCTCAGGCCAGCGGTCGATACCTCACGTCATTTCGGTCCATACCTGGCCGAACCTCTAAAATTTGCCCTTTATTTAAAACATCGCCCATAGGCGAGGGCTAACTCGGATCTAGCTCAAGACTACCTTAGTCATTCCCTATCTTAGATCATTTCAACTTATGCACAGCGGAATAATATCTACAAAACCATTGGTCTAAAACCAATCTAACACTTGTCTGGTCAGATCACCTCAGCTCTTGTCGTAAACACATCTGCCAGCTAGCTCCAGGTCGATCCTAAACTGAACCAAGTCATACCAAATCCGAGTTCCATTCACCTAACCATTCTATCTAGATCTATGCAACATTGATAGATCATACCTTTGCCACATCCGCGGAGCTTGTTAGCTCATTGTCCCACTGACTTAGCTGTTTAGCTAGCTCATCCACTAGCTGAGCTAACCACTTCAGGAGTTCCCACTCTCTTCCAGCTGATCGAGCTGTGAGGTAGCTTTGCCCAGCTCCTGTCCACTCGTCCAACTCCCTTATACCTGCATAAACTCTTCCCTTGGGTACTTAGTCATTCAGCCAACCATCCCCACGGTTAAGTACCTACGAGAAGTCTTCATTGCAAAAGCGACCTCGAGCAAACATGCTCAAAATTAATTAAAATTCATGAAAAATACTTATAATTCCCACTAAGAGGAATCCACAATCAGATTGATCAGAACCGGCCTAATTCACATAGAATTTGGCCAAATCCGACTAAACCGGCCATAACTGACCACCATCAAACCGGCCTGATAAATCCAATCAAATCACATGATAAATCATGATAAATCCTCACTAAGAGGAATCCATGGTCGGATCCCATCAATTCCATCCAGAACTATGAGATCCGGACCTAGCTGCCCAACCAAGGCCATGGAGAGTTCCACTGAACCGGCCAAGGTCTGGTTTAGTACCACCATGTCTCAGGCGTGTGCTCCCTGTAACCAAGTCCTTTCATGGACTAACAAAGCCCATCAGATCCTAAGTCAATCAACCAACACATGACCGATGATGTCTTCACTTCCCTAACCGGCCATGGAACCATGTCCCACTGAACCTGATTAGTGTTGCTCTTACCGGTGCATCCTTTGATCAATCAGATAAGACACCTTGATCCACCATCCAGGGATCAGGTCGTCCATCCTTGCCCATGATCAGATCACACACGGCCTTCCTTGTATAAACACACCAGCACAATACTTGTTGTCCACACCAACAAGTACTAGCCTTACTCCTCTCCTTTGCTTGCTGTTGGATCCAAACAGGTGGACCTTGCACTCCACATGGTTCCTCTGGTACTAGGACCCCATGTGTCTCACCAATGGGTCGGATCCATGGTTCATACCATGATCAAACTCAACATCAAACTATGATCCATCATGGATCACTTTCCAATGAACATCATCTAACTATCATCCCACATGGATGAAGTAGATCAACAATGATCCGCCTCCTCTTAGGGTCCTGGATCCTTAGTTTACATCACAATATATGGTCTTCAAGGGCGTGCCTTAGCTTAACAGCACCACAAGAGACAAAACATAAACAGGAAAGTAAGTATCAAATTTGTTACCTTATCTTGATCTTGTTAGATCATGTGCCATCCTCTTATTATGGTTCGGCCATGCTCTCCAGAGCATGCCTCCATCAACCCCTTATCACATACTTACAGTAATGATAAGATCCATTCAATGGTCGTGCCTCTCTTCCATTCCATGGAACTCCCATGGAACCAGTTTCTGCATGCATCCACCTTTGAGGCTGTGTTGGCCTTTGGGAGTGGAGTCTGGCCTTCCTTCTCCTCTGACCATTTGCGTGTGTTCCCAGGACACAGAGGAAGCCTTAGATGTGTTCATCCATGATCAAACACCACCCAAAGGTCGTGCATCACTTCCCCTTCAGTGTCAAAACTGCCTTTCACACACATCTGCCTTCAAGGCTGTCTCAGCCCTTAGAAGTTAGATCCGGCCTCCAATCTTCTCTCCAGGCTATTTGCGTGTCTTCTATGGATGTAGAGGAAGCCATGGCGTGGCAAACAACAATCAAACATACCAGAAGGTCGTTCATAACCCTCCCATGATTGCCCACAAAACTGCCTCTTTGCTGCCTTTGATTGCATCTCTGTCTTGGATTGTTGAATCCGACCATCTCCTGTATTTTTCTCTGGTTTTCTTTGTGTTTCAGGGTGAAAATGAATGCCTGGCGTGCCTGCAAAGGCACGGACCTGCCTTTTATAGAAGGAATGGTTACTTCAACCATTGCATCCCTTCGGTTTCATTTCTGGCCATTGATTTCATCAATGGTCCAGATCACCATTCGCCTATGGCAGTTATCTGGACGTCCTGGGCTTGTACAACCACTCCTGGACATGTCCAATACAAGCCCAAACCGAATGCCAAGCCACTGGCCCAACCCGAGAGCCCACGGCCCATCGCCACATATGGGTTGCGCATGGCCCGGCCACTGTCGGGACCCGCCCAACTGTCCGAGACCAGAACACTCAGTCAAGCTGAGTTGAGCTGATCCCCAGCTGACCCAGCTGGTGAGCTAGTCCATCCAGCTCAGGGAGCTGACACACTCACTTGAGCTCCAAGTGAGCTCCGTCCAGCTGGTCGAGCTTCTTGCTCGCATCCCCAGCTGTGAATCACTTTGTACAGCTTGATATCTTTATCTTATTCAATCCTTCTAAGTCCTTGGTCTATTTCCAGACCTAGACTTAGTTCTCCCATGATCCATTCTGATCATGCACCACATCACAGCTTCACCTGGCTGATCGAGTTTCACCCAGACCTCGGGCTATAGAAACACTCGACCAACTCCTTTAAGCTTGTCTCCATCCTATTTTGGTTAAGTCTCAGCTGTCTGATTCCCTTAACCACGTTCTTGGATCATGACACACTTGTCTTTGGGTCATATGACCTGTCTGGTGCGTCTCCATGCACATGGTCCATCAGGGCGATCCTACCGGATGGGGGACATGATGAAGTTTTGCGGGACTACAGGTTGAACATCTTAAGGATGGAATCCTTGTGCACCAAAAGACCTATACAGAGAAGGTTCTTAAAAGATTTAATATGGATAAGTGCCATCCCTTAGCAGTCCCATGATTGTGAGATCCTTGGTCTTGAAACTGATCCGTTTAGACCAAAGACCGAGGATGAAGAGGTTCTTGGTCCAGATTTCCCATACCTCAGTGCCATTGGTGCCTTGATGTATTTGACTACTCATACTAGGCGGACATGTTTTGCTGTGAGCCTATTATCTAGAGTTCAGTTCATGTCGACCATGAGGCAGTGGAATGGGATCAAACACATCCTGAGATACCTACAAGGGAACCAAGGATGTAGGATTATTTTATGCTAACCAAACCAAATAAGATTTGATTGGTTTTGCTTATGAATCAC